>CAMAPF010000120.1:5000-124250 GCA_945859915.1 Cuscuta epithymum
CAACCTGTTGGTACCACGAAGTAGTGCAACTCCTCATGTTTGTCCATACACCGCTCAGTAATGGGGGCTACACACTGTTGTAGTGAATTGTGGGAATGCCCCACAAGAATCTACCTTGACTTGACTACTAAATAGTATTGTCTAAAATAGAGGGTGTGCACTGCATTATGACCAATTAATTTTATGAATGATATGACTTCTACTTAACTACATAACTTTGAAGTTAAGCGAGCCAATGTTAGGAAGGCTCAAGGATGAGTGGCTTACTGGGAAATTTGTCGAAATGTGTGAATAGGTCCTACTATATGACTTTTCTTCTAGATAAGAGTGTCCAATCTATTAAACTCTCATCACATATTATATTCCCCATCAGATCTTTGACAACTAACTTTGGACGAACATAATGCATATTTAATAAAAATAGAAATTGCTCAATATAAGTACAAAACATACATAAAGTTTAAAAATAGAACTAAAATGTTTATACTTTTATTCCTCAAATATGACTTATTTTGTCCTAATAAAAGAAGAAGTTATTAAGAATCCCCCAAAATAGAAACTAATGGGTCCTATATTGAGAATAAAATAAGAAATCATATTTGTAAACATTATTTTTGTACGAAGAAAAAACAAGGCCTTCCCTTAGCGTAGGGTTTGAGCTCTCCACCGATTCTGTGCAGTACAGATGAATGGCGAGCGAAGGAGAACGAAGTGGAAACAGAGAACAAGTTTTGCAGATGAATACGTAGGGGCCGGCATCGGTTCGGACAGAGCAGGAGTGGGGTGGCATATCTTCACAGTCGATTGGAGTGCACCAAGGCGGAGGACAGTGCGATTGGCCGGCAAAGGTGTACTGATTCAAGAGATCGGGGGAGAAGAGGTATCTATTTACATTTTGTCACATACTACCTCCGCCCCACTAAGATTGGGACAAGAGAAGGTGACACGATTATTAAGAAATGTGGGTTTGTGTGATTGATATTAAATTGATAAAGTAAGAATAAAGTAAAAATGATTTAGAGCCACACAAACTTTACCAAATTTGGTATAGGACAGTGCGATTTCCCGAAAAGGTAAAATGGGACAATCTTAGCGGGACGGGGGGAGTAATAGATATGAATCGTGTGTTGGATAACGGACCTTGGTGATTTGATCAGAATCTGTTAGTGTTAAAAACCATTAAGCTGGGAGATATGCCTCTGAAGGTACCTCTCGATACAGCTGATTTTTGGGTACAAGTTCACAATATCCTCTATAGTTATTCAAATTTGGGTTATGCTCGTAAAATTGGGAATCACTTAGGAAAGTTTATTTCTTGGGATGATAATCAATTTGTTGAAAAGCGGGAAGCCTACATGAGGGTCAGGGTGATGTAGGATGTGAGGAAACCCTTAAAAGTGGGGGACAACCCTAAAAAGAGCAAGGGGGGACGTTATTGGGGAGATTTCAAGTACGAGAGGTTGCCTAGCTTTTGTTTTGCGTGTGGCATAATAGGACATGTTGAAAACTTTTGTCCCCTACTGTATGAAAATAGGGATAAGGCGGTTCTAAAATCTTTTGGACCATGGTTGCGGGCGGGTGGAGGGAGATCTCATCCTTCTATGGGTAGTAAATGGTTAATGAGTGAAGAAGGGGTAGGAAGAGACCAAGCAGGGATGCAAAGAAATCTTAAAGAAATTTAAGATCAGGACCAGAGTCACATGAAAGGTAAGTCCCAGGATGGAGGGGAGGAGGCAAAGCTTGAGGAGGCTAGGATAAGCAGCAGTGGAATGGGAGAACGGAAGCGGAGGCGGACCTGGGATGCACAGGAGCAGGAGCAAGAGCAATCAAGTGAGGGCGTCATGGCTCTGGATGGATCAAAAAATAGGGAAGAGGCGGGCTGGAGCACTCAGACCCGCCTAAACCTGTGAAGATCGTGTGCTTGTGGCAGATTAGAGTTATTTTGTACTTTACACTTGTTTTTCTTTATGTTGGTTTTTATTTTGGACATCGTGTGTTCTTGTTTGTTGTTGTTTTTATTTTTGTCAAGACTCTAGAACATAGGACATGTGATGGGGAGCCTAGTTTGCCAGTCATTGGCTCAGGTAAGCCCAATTCAGGATCACCGAATCTGGTTGCTTCTTTTAAAGTGGCAGGTTCTAAGTCTAGTTGAAGGACAGATGGTAGACAGTGGGCTCTTTGTCTGGTTGTAACCTGCTTACGTTCATTCTTATATTAATATAAGCCACCTTCTTTCAAAAAAATATTATTTTTGTTGTAGTCCTATAATAAAAAAAACATCTCTAAAAATTATTGAAAAATGTCGTGTTTGTGCCAACAATAAACCTAATTGTAAGGAATCACTTCATTGCAATCACATATTCGTCTCACAACAATTATTCTTTGACATAATTAATAGTTATATGTTTTTGTCTGAATATAAATACTAAATTTATCAAAAGTATAAATAACTTTCGAGATCGGAAATGAGACACTTGCCCCTTAAGCTCCCCTCTATCCACTAGGTGCTTTGGAGGTAGATTAAAAACAAATTACATGCCTAATTGAATGCTTTCTCAAACATACTTAAGCTATGTTTGCTATTGCTTAATTTAAGCACTTTTGAGCTTTTGGGACTGGAGAAGCTAAAAATGGTGTTTGCAAATGAAAAATTCTGCTTAATTTAAGCAGTTTGAAGCCAAAAGCTAGAAGCTAGGGAATGAGGTGCTTTTATCTGCTTCTTGGCTTTTTAGTAAATAATCCAACTTTTAGGGTCATTCTAATCTTAAAAATAATTATAAGCCCAAAAGTACCCCCTCTGGCCCACAACACCCATCGTTCCCCCCTCAAAGCTTCGTCCCCTCTACAGCAACGTCCTTCCGGTTTCCGGCGAGGGAATTCGACAGCTTCAGAGCCAAACGAAATTTTGAATAATCCAAGAACATAATTAGACTTCATCCAAACATGAATTTACATATGGGAACTGTAGCCGCTGAGCCTTGCTACTTTCTTCAGAGACGATGCTGAAGGGAACCGTAGCCGCTGAGTATGGTGAGGAGCTTCACAATATGTTTGAATTCAGAACCGTAGCAGACGGTTCCCTTATGTTTGAATTTATTATCCAAACATAATTAGTAGTCTGTTTTTTATTTCAATTTTTGGCTGCTTTTTAACTCCATGAACATGGTGAGGAGCTTCACAATCGGCAATTAGGGCGGAGAGAAAGGAGGGTGGGTTGGGTTGCTCCTGATCTTGATCTGCTATCTCTTTTTAATTTTTGGAGGTTGCTTTGGTAATTTAACAAAATATTCTATCACAATCACTTTTTTTTATCAAACACTCCAATTTTTACATTTTGAGCCTGTTTGGTAACACTAAAATTGGCTGTATTGGCTGATTTTGCTGAAATTTATGAAGTTCTGGCGGAAGTGGCTGTATTGGCTGTTTCTGCTGATTCATGAAAAAAAAATATTTAAAATATTTGTTATTAATAAATAAAATAAAAAATTATATGAAAAAATGGCTAAAATGATCCTCTACAGTAACTTCAGCCAATCCAGCCAGAAAAGTAACTTCAACCTTACTTTTCTACTTATTACACAATTCAACGCGCGAAATCAAAAGTTACGTGTTTGGTGAAAAAGCTGGCTGATAAGCCTGATAAGCCGAAAACAGGGCTCACCAAACAGGCTCTTTATTTAAAATCACTTTTGTTCCCAAACACTACCAACTTTTACTACAAATCACTTTTCCAACAATCTATTAAAAAAATCACTTTTAAAAAGCACAAGTAATTTTAAGAAAAAATACCATGGATATCACACATACACTTTTGAAGGACACATATATAACTAGTTTTTACTTTTCCACAAGTATGACTTTCATTTAACCGCTCCTTTCTGTCTCCTTCCTGCGGACAGAACATGGCTTCTCTCTTTTACCATGTCAATCCCAGAAATCGTCGATTGCAATGAAGGAGATGATCACCGGCTCCGATCTCGTCGCAGCCACGCTCTCCCTCAACTCTTTCTCCGCCGCAACCAACCTCCTCTCCGCCAACGCTTCCTTCGTCGCCGCCAGGCTCGTCACTGTCTTCGTCGCTGTAAATCCTTTCCGCCATCGTTCTCTTCATTGAGGTCTGCACTCTTCTTCTTCACCTTACTATGGCCGAGATCGGTGGAGATGAACAGATCTCTCTTTGGAGACGACCTTCAGATCTGCGACCACCTTCAGATATGTGACCATCATAGACTGTTCTGCAGCTAGAATTTAGCTACAAGGTCGGCAGCTAGGGTTTCTGAGGCGGCGAACTGGTGCGACGGCTTGGCGGCAGGGATTGGGGGGTATGAGTTTGCACTGGTTGAAGGGCCACAGGGGTGTTGTGTTGGGTACCAATTGTGAAGGGGCTGGTGGTTGTGGGCTCGAGGCTGGTCTGATGGTGTGGGGCAGGGCTGATTGGGATGGGGCAGGGCTTGTGGGGTGGGCGTAGCTAGGCTGATGGGGTGGGGCAGGTCTGGAGTGATGAGGGCTGGGCTGGGGTGATGTGGTGGGGTAGGGCGTTGGCGATGGTGGTGGGGTAGGGCAGAGGCAGCGGGGACAACCGTCGTTGTGACGGCCGACTGTGGTGGTGCTCAGTGAACGAAAACAATTATAGTGATGTGTTTCATGGTGTTAGTGACACGGACAGTAGCTACAGTGACATGGACGATGGTTACAATGACATGTGTGGTGGCTACAGTGACATGAGCGGTGGCTATAGTGACATAGGCGATGGTTACAGCGACATGGACGATGACTATAGTGACATAGGTAGTAGTTAAAGTGACCTTCTTAGTCACTTTTTTGTCTTTTTGAAAAATGGTCACATTTTAGAAAAGTGGCTTTAATCTATAGATAATACATTTGAAGGTTACAATTAGGGAAAGTATTGCCACATGTCAATTCCACAATTATTGTTTTAAAATCATTTTTTAAATTAAAGGAAAGTTATGCACGAGTATGATACGGTATTTCATATGAGAATTGTAGTAAAGTTATGTACAACTCCTATTATTTAGGACTCCATAAATAAAAACCTCATGTTTTTTTAAACTGTTATAACTTTTTCATTTGTACTCTAACTGTAATAAAAATTATATCAAAATTTATAACTTTTTATTATCTTTCAAATGACACCAATATTGAGTATACAAAAATAAAAAATAATTTAACATTTCAAAAACATCTATTTTTTAAAAAATTATATAACTTTTTTCAAATTAAAGGAAAGCTATACGAGTATGATACGGTATTATCTATAAATAATACACCTCATGTTACGTTTTTTAGGTAGATTACACCTCATGTTACGTTTTTTTAGACAACGTCCTAAAGTTGGGTAATTTAAAAAATTAATCCCAGTTTTATTTTAAAGTGTTATAACTTTTTCATTTGTACTATGATGGTTACAAAAAAAAATATCATATTTTATAATTTTTTTATTATCTTTCATATGAGACAAATATTAAATATATAAAAATAAAAAAATAATTTAACAGTTTTTATATATTTATTTTGAAAAATAATTTAACACTTTAAGAAATATATCTATTTTTTAAAAATAAAAATAATTTAGCACTTTGAAAATTATTTTGTATTTTTATATATTCAATATCGGTGTCATATGAAAGATTGTAAAAGTTATGAAATTGATATATTTAACCACTGTAGTACAAGTAAAAAAGTTATAGGACACATATATAATATACGAAGTATATCTATATCTATATCTATATATCATACATTTCAAAGATACAATTATGAAAAGTTTTATCATGTGTCATGCTCTAAGCAACTCCCTCATCATATATGTTCTAAAATTTAGATATAATAATTTAAAGCCCCTAAAAACTAGATAAGATTATTACTTCGTACGATATTACTACAAAGGCTCTTTTTTTTTTTTACTGTAAAAGGGCATTACAATTTAGAACTCCTTATTCGTAGATTATTACAATTAGAATTCCTAATTCTCAAAAACTTATTCGTAGATTACAATTCGGATTCCTAAAAATTAAGAATCCATGTTTGATTACAATTAAACAAAATTAGAATTCTTTAAAAGTCACAACTAATGTAAAGCTTTCTAAAATGTCAACAACTACCTATTATTTATAAATAAAGAAAAATTTATTAATTAAATAAAGAAAAACGTATGAAAATAGCTAAAATGATCCTTGACAATAACTTCAACTAATAGAAAAATTTGACTAAAAAGTTTGATAAGTCAAAAATTAGAGTCATCAAACGGGCTCAATTGCAATTAGGAAAGCTTCACTAAAACTTTCCAATTGCACTCAAAGTGCACTTTCTATAAAACCATGTTCTTATATAAGTGCAATGGCCAATTTTTCACATTTGAACAACGTAATAAAGTAAGAATAGTATAATGGTAAAATGGCGACGGCCGGACAGAGCCCTCTATATAAGGGGTGATTTGCACTTTTTAAGTTAGTTCGAGAGTCTATTTGATTATTTAGCCTTAAAAGTAAAACACCTACAACATCGCAGTTATCATCAAGGAGCCCCATCATATTATATAATCATCACAATTATTTCGTAAAACACAGTCATATAAACATATTTAATTATTGTGTAAGTAATCGTGCCGTAAGTAATCGGGACATAAGTAGTATGTAATTAATAAAACTTTTCGAGAGCTGAAATCCTCGGCCAAAATATATCAAAATTATATTAATATATACACAAATAAAAAATAACTTTTACTTTCATAAATGAGATAAAAATCGATTCCAATTATAAATATCCTTAATTAGAAAGGTGAACATAATATTGAGATATCATTCAGGATAATGTGTATTTACCCATTTTTAACACATGCAGTCTTGCTGTTTTAATTCTTTCACTTTTAGAAATGTGTATTTTAATATTGTAAAAAAAATCTTTCACTTTCATTTAATGATGTTTCACCTTTTTTCCCATTTTACGAATTTATCCTTTGAAAAGTGAGAGATAATATTTGGAGCATTCTTTGTAATGCATATATGGTGTGATATTATGATTAATAAAAAGCTACTATAAATTAAGTTATGATATTATGATATTATGATATACACGTATTCAAATATAGACCACGTACCGTTTTGAAAATCTTATTTTTAATGACGATAAAAAAATCTTACTTTAAATATTTTTTTTTCAATTTAAAAATGTATGAATATCAATAATTTTATTTTGAAAGTATTTTCTTTAGATATTTGGTAAAAAAGATGCATATATATATATATATATATATATATGGATCAAAATATGTCATTATATTCTATATTTCTAATTAAGATAATTGAGTACATATGTATAATGTCTATATAATTGATATGTTACTCACATGTTAACTTGCTTTTTTTGTTATAGACTTATACGGAGTATATAGTATGATCCATACGATGATTTATGAAAATTTGAGTTTCAAGTATAGTGATATTATTAAAGTTTTATGGGTGCAATTTAAATATCGAAAAATCAATACCACAGGTTATGCAATTGTATTTTAGCTCAATAATCTTATTAAGAAACATTAACTGAACTCATTGCAACATTAACTTATAGAGTTAAATGAACTCATTGCATAAATTCATATTCATATTCATGACTTAAAAAATAGTTTTTAAAAGTATTCATGAGTAAACTTTTTTATGTCACCAAAAAAAATTAGATGATGACACATGATTTGGTACTAACATTGAAATTTGTTGGATCGGTTCATTCTGCTTAAATTTATGATGTTCTAGCTGAAGTGGCTGAATTGGCTGATTCTACTGATTTAAGACAAAAAAATAATTTTATTATTATTTATAAATAAAGAAAAAATACTTCATATGAAAATAGTTGAAACGATCCTTTACAATAACTTCAACTAATACAACCAGAAAAGTAATTTTAACCTTACTTTGATGAAAAAGTTAACTAATAAGTTTGATAAGTCAAAAAACAGAGTCATCAAACGAGCTCAATTGCAATTGGGAAGGCTTCTCCGATCCAAAACTTTCCAATTGCACTCAAAGTGCACTTTCTAAAAAAAAATCATGTTCTTAAAAAAGTGCAACAGTCAATTTTTCACATTTGAAGTGCATAATAAAGTAAGAGTAGTATAAGGATAACTTTATAGATAGTATTAAAAATGTATAAAAAATGTACCAAACTTTGAGGGATTGCTAAGTATAGTATTTGGGGACTAAGGTAGTACATAATTTTAACTCTAAGTGCACATTCTCAAACTTTTTGAGTGTCAAGAAACTTAAAAGAATTCTCGAAACAATTATATAAATTAGAATCTATGAACCACCAAACATCATTTTTAGAGATACAACAACAACATTTAAGTCTTAGTCCCAAAAGATATTGGGGTTGGCTAACATGAATCAATACATGATATCACCACCAAAAGGAAAAGAAAGAACATAAAGATAAAAAGATAAGCTATTACAAAAAGATAATATAAAAAGAGATGAATATACCTAAAAGTGATAAAATAAAAAGGATAAAAATAATGTTTATATATATAAGGATAAAAGAATAAAAAACAAGAAGAAGAAAAAGATGAGGGGAAATAATAATACGAGATCACTACTCCACGCGAATACCCGCCTTCCACTTTGCTCTCTCTAAAGACATACCATCATCCAACCCAAGAAGTAGCATATCACTTCGGACTCCCCTAACCCACGCCCGTTTGGGTCTTCCTCTCCATCTCTTCCCTGCCTCTTCTTCACTCATCTCAACATGCCTGACAGATGCATCACTCGGTCTTCTATGCACATGCCCAAACATCATTTTTGGAGATATAAAAATTAAATGAAAATATTCTTTGTTAAAAATACTTTTATAAAAGTACAAAATTTATATCTTCTAGAATATTATTCTAATTAAAATTATGTTCCAAAATTTAAGAGATGACTATGTATTTTGAGACAGATGTAGTACCTAATTTTAACTCAAAAATCATGTCCTCAAAAAAATACGTCATTCGTTCTTAAATAAGTGCAATGGCCAATTTCTCACATTTGACGTGCGCAATAAATTAATGGTAGTTTAAGAGTAACTTGATATTAAAAACTTACCAAATATAGATTTGTGAAGTTTATTTTGGACTTGCCCAAAAGGAAAGTGTACGTGAAGTTTATTTGGGACCAGAGGTCGGATTATTTTTTTTTAAAAAAATTTATTACTACGTAATACATTAATAAATAAAGCGTTATCAAAGTAAAAATATGTTAATAGTGTAAAATTCAACATTTTCCACTTATTTAAAAATGGAGAAAGTATACAAAACTTCTAAAAAACAAAATTGATGTAAACTCAAAGGTGTACCTCCCAAACTATGTCATATCAATTAGTGAAATCAAATTCAGATCAAAACAATGATGTGGATATATCCATCTCAAAGGCTATGCTCCAATTCATAGTATTATATATGCAAAACACAAGTTCTCAACTCTATTTATTAGAAATTGTATATTCATATCCACTAAAAATATGATTACAATATGAACATAAATAAATGCATTTGATGTTCAAAATTATTTTGATATATAGATTATACTCTACATATTGTAAGCATACGAACTATAGGTCTAAGCAGAAATTGTAGTTTTGAGAGACTCTTTGTTCGTTTGTTACAATTGTACGACCAATATGTGGTATGAATAGCGAGTTAACAAAGTTTCAAAATCAAATAATATTGAATTCCCACTACCAATATAAAAAACGTTTCGAGATCAAATGCCTCAAGAGTAACTCTTCATATCTTCATACCAATGAGTGGTATGAAGAGCGAGTGAACAAAGTTTCAAGATCAAACAATTCAAAATTGAATTCTCATTGTGTTGCATGAAAGGTAAAGATCAACTTCCGTTTTTACAAAGGCCTCAAGAGTTACTGGTTATACTAATGAACGAGAATAAACCTAGAAACTCTCATTGCAAAGGTATATAATACCATGTTCTCATTCAAAATTCACACGTACTTTTGTAATACTGCATCTCCTGATTTCAATGATTCATGTTACTACACATGAGTTCATATGGTGCTTCATAATCAACGTATTAAATACCTACATAATCATCTTTAGGGACATACAATACCGAGGATATGTTTATATAATTAGTACAAAAATAAGACATTCTCAACAAATAAAAATATGTATTATCAATATTATAATTGACTAGATACACGATTTTCCATTTGTTATAATAACCCAAAAAAACATGCTAAAACTCAAACACAAAATCATTTTATCCCGTGCACGGCACGGGTAACGATACTAGTTTAGTAATATTGAAGACAAAAGCCTGATTTTAATGTAGGGTCTAAACTACAAATCAATCACCCTCTATGTAAAACGAATTAAAACCATCTAAAACCCACCAATTATGAAAAAAAATATAGGATCATTCTATCGGGTCAAATTGGACGGGTGTGTACTAAATCAGCCGTAGGCAGCCCTGCGGAAGGGGTTCCTCACAATGGATTTGTAATCGGAGGAGTACCCGCTACTGATCACTGGGTCGTCTTCTTCGCATGGATCTGATGGAAGGGCCGGGAAAGAAAGCCGTTTCTTGGCCGAAGAATTACTCTCTCTATCCGGTGTCAAACAGGGCCTCTGCTGCCTCGGCGATTGGGATCGGGCCATGGCCGATGCCGTGGCCGCCATGTAATTCGGCCGCCGACCCGTCGGCGTCCGGCTTCCAATCGCCCGGTGGAAGTAGCTCGAGAGAGAGCTCGGCGTTTCCGGCGTCGGATGGTGGTTCCTCTCGTGATATTCACTATTGCATTGCGGTGGCGGCGGCGGGCTGAGCGAGTGGACGGAGATGGGTTTGATGTTGCAGGCAGGTGTGCGGGGAGAATGGACGGCGTAGGGACGTGCGGTGTCCATTTCGACGGTCCTGATTTGATCAAACGAAGCTCTTCTTATGCTTGCATATCCCTTGCTCACTGTCCTGTCGCTATTTGCCTCATCTTCATCGCTTCTTGCGTCTTCTTTGTCCTTACTTGAGCTCCACATCTAATAATTAAGGCAATTTGGCATTATTTAATTTATCTTTTTCTGTTTCAAAACAAAAACTTTGTTTACTCTATTTCCCAAAATATTATTCACATACTTATATAAGGCTAATCGCAACTCAATTCTGTCAATAAATCAGATTTCACATTAGTTTATACGTTTTCATTCAGACAATTCATTTTTTAGTGTAAACCATCACCTTCATTTTATTATTATACATCAATTTTTTTGAGTAATTATGATTAAAAAATCAAATAGTTTGATGCAAAAATAAATAAACTTGGAGTTTGATTTTGTTGTTGTTAATTTATACCTATTTTTGAGAGAGAGAAAAATGAAAGATGTAAAACATTATTTTAACAATGAGATCTAAATTTTAGGGTTTGGATCTAGGATGTTTTTACTTGGACTGTAATTTGCTGGTCTGGTCTGGTCTGATCTGGTCTGGTCTGAACTGGTCTGGTCTGGTCTGGTCTGGTAAGGTCTGGTTTCTTTGTATTTTTATAACTATCCAAGTCTGGTCTGGTCTGGTCTGGTCTGAACTGGTCTGGTCTGGTCTGAACTGGTCTGGTCTGGTCTGGTCTGGTCTGGGGCAAATTACAGTCCAAGTAAAAACATCCTTACTTAACAAACTTTTTGCACAAAACATCTCCAACCGATGAGTTTTTTCCAACAATAATGCTAAATAAAAAACTATTTCTCAAAATAGGGTTTGATTAAAAATATTTCCCGGAATACTGCTTCCTAAACCCCAGTTAAAAGAACCGCCACTTGAAGTGGCGGCTTATAGGAAAATAGGTATAAATAGTTTTTTTTTATAGGAAAATAGGTATCGCACGTAGAAGGAAGCCAAAACAACCAACGCACGTACTGACGTACTAACATGAGACATGGCCCACAAAAATATAAATCCCATTTTTATTTAAAAGTGATATAACTTCTTTACTTTTACTCAGATCATTACAAAAAATACACCAAAACTCATAACTTTTTATTATATTTCATATGACACCAATATCGAATATATAAAAATTTAAACAAATTAACACTTTAAAAAAATCTTTTTTATAAGAATTAATTACATTTTTATGAAAAAGCCATTTTTCTAAATGTTGACATCTTTTTTATGTGTACTAAATATATCAAAATTCATAACTATTTATTATATTTCATATGACACCAATTTTGAATTTATAAAGTTAAAAAAATTAATTATACGTAGTATAAATTTATGCGGTTTAGAATAAATTATATCATGCACACAAATAATCAGCAGTGATAGATTAAAATAAGGATGTTTTCTTTTGGACTATAATTTGCTGGTCTAGTCTGCTCTGTTTAAGTCTGATCTGATAAACATATCATCTTTGTGTATTTTATAACTGTTTAAGTCCAATCTGGTCTGGTTTGATCTGGTTAGTTTAAATTTGGTATGGTCTAAACTAGTCTGGTCTAATTTTGTCTGGAACTGAAAACAGTCAAAATGAAAACATCCTAAAACTAAATAAGAAATAAAACAATAAATAAAAGTGATGAAGTTTATGTAGTTTTATTCTAAACTACTACGTATCACTCTAAATAAAATGTGTGTATCGTAAAAAATGATTCCAGACTGCACAAATTAAAAAACTGTTTTTTGATGTTTTAAATATTCAAAATTAATGTCTCATGAAAGATAACAAAAAATTATGAGTTTTAATATATTTTTTGTTACAATCTGAGTACAAAAAAGATATTAAAGTGTTAAATTATTTTTTTATTTTTATATATTCGATATTGGTGTCATATGAAAGATAATAAAAAGTTATGAATTTTGATATATTTTTTGTAATGATCAGAGTACAAATAAAAAAGTTATATCACTTTTAAATAAAAATGGGATTTTTATTTTGTGGGTCATATCTCATGTTAGCACGTGCATTGGTTGTTTTGGCTTCCTTCTACGTGTGATACCTATTTTTCCTATGCCGCCACTGGCGGTTCTTTTAACTGGGGTTTAGGGGAGCAGTATTTTGGGAAATATTTTTAACCAAACCCTATTTTGAGAAATATTTTTTATTTAACATCATTGTTGGAAAAAACTCCCAACCGATGAACTTTATGTTTTTTTATTTTTAAATTATATATATATATATATATATATATATAATAATAATAATAATAGTGTCATATAAAATGTCTGAATTCTGATATATATTTTTTTATAAAAAATGGAATCAAAATAAAAATGTTATAACAAATTATAGAAATTTGGGAATTTCTTTTCATGGCCCCCACACTTATGAAATGTTGCTAGGGCAGCATCAAGCCATCAACTACCTTCTCTTCCTGAATTCTCTATGAATGATACCCCTCCATGGGTGCTAATGTGCTATCGAACCAATTTGGCACTCACAAATATTGCAGCATATAAAGGGGTGAAAACATCAAAATTGGTTTTTCATGCTTGGGTTTGCAGACAGCCTAATAGAGAAAGTTGTTTGTACATGTCATGATGTACAAAACATTTTACAAGCCGATCAAATTGTCTATGCACAGACCATTGTTTTTCACTTAGTGAAGAGAATCATTTTTTGCACTGACAATTTTCCTCAGACAATCGTTTTTTGTCTGTGCCTCAGACAATTTTTTTATTGGTGAGAAAAACAATTTTCTTTACAAAATGAAAAAATGTGTGCGCACACATAATTTGACAGACGTGTAAAATATTGTGTACAACTTGACGTGTAAGCGAAGCATGATTGTATCTAATAGCATGTGTTAGTGTGTTACACATTACAATTATTCGAACCCTAGTGACTTTAACATGGCATTTTGCACATGGTATGAAAGATTCAGATGGAAAAAACTGGACTATTTATTGATTAGAGAATAAGATTCACATATGATCAAAGCACGATTATGGGACAAAATGGCAAAAACTATCTACCTAAATTGAATATGGTTGGACCACACTTGAAAAAGAAAAAGCAAGTGGCAGGGCTAATTCGTACCTGATGAGAGTAGTTATAGGCAAGCACCCTTTCACGTTGTAAAGCTGAAGCTCCAAGATCTGTTCTTGACTGCATTGAAAAACATAATCCAACATGTTCAAAATGTGAGTAAAATCTTTCTAAACCAAGCTTACCGCACACGACAAGGTCTCGAGAAAATGCAAATGAACTGGGAAGGTACTCACAGTGGATCTTCTGTGTGACCAATTCGTTCTCCCTTCACATGACAACCTTCTCCGCCGATCACACACTTGAGTCTGCACTCTAACCAGTGATTGCATACACCTAAGAGTCATTTTTGCCCGTTTTCGGGCGTTATGTCCTCTTACTACTGCCTGCAGCATTACAACCCCCTTCAATGCACCAAGAGCTTTTCTTGCCTGTCCAAGAAAAACACATCAAAAACTGTTAAGACTAAAGGTTGGACCTCTAATCATGTGTCCATGCTGCAGGAGTGCAGGGCAACTTTCGGGTTTTGTTAAGTCCTCCCGCTCTAGTCAAATATTAAAATACAAACTAACATATAAAACACAAAGTTTATCCAAATAACCTTTTAAAATATATAAACTCAAATCTTTAACGACATTATAGCGAATTTAACTCAAACGAGCAATCAATCAGACTAATACAACTTAAAAACAGCACACTGATTTTTATGATTGAATATTACCAGGTATCCCCTGAAAGCTGTCTGAATAGAAATAGCAGCATGCTGTTGTTTGACCAAAAGGAAAGGTCTCGTGAGCCGAATCATCTCAACGGCTGCTTGTGCGGTTGCAGCCACGGCCTCGGCTGCAGCTGCTGTGGCCATGGCCATTGCAATGGTCTGCTTTTGTCTGCATGACTCATCACCATCATCAGCATTTCCTGCAATAGGGTTTACTCCATTTCTTTCTGCAGTAATTGTTTCATGGACACCAGCTAGTTTCCGAGACACCCATCTCCGCTTCCCTCTCTTCTGCAAATCAATTAAAGATACATGAAACCGCTGTAACTGGAAAATGAAACTAATATAAGTACTTACTCAGTCAAATAACCAATGTGGAATGACTAATAACCTTAGTTTCTTCCTCTTCTTCTTCAAGTTCACATTCATCTCTGCTGCTATTGTTGTTGCTGCTGCTGTTGATAATTTTCTGGTTATCTTTGGAAGGCGATCTGAAAGCCTTTTTTACCAAATCTAACCAAGAAGACCCTCTTCTCATCTTCCCCATTGGTAAATGCTAAGTGGAGGTTATCTGTATATACTAGTTAGCTATATATCAGAAAGCTTCTAAGTAGTTCATGGACTTTGCTATTCCTGATAATATGGTTGAACTTCAAGGAAAACAGAATATGTACTTATGTTATGAAGAAGACATAGAGAGAAGAATCACTTGAGCAAATGAAACTAGACTTTGCAGAATGTAACATTACTAAGGAAGCCTAATACCCAAAAGTCCCTATACAGATATAGTCACATATATATGACTATATGTCTATATGAGTATCTTTGTTCCTTTTTAATGATGAGATATTCTTTTTTTTTGGACAAATGATGAGATATTCTTTGAAAAATGATGAATTTATTTTTGAAATACACTGATACAACAAAAAGATATCTTAAGCACGTAATTATCACTTTCTTACATTTTAACTAACATTTTTATGTGTCACTCAAAAACTTACTAGCTAACTTAATCCTTTTAACTTTTACAACTCATATTCTATCCTTTTAATTTTACTGAATTTGGCCTGATTGACCCACCTGTAGCTATGACATTCAATCTTTGTCTGAAGTTGTTTCCTACTTTATTCACCTTGGTTCGAACCAAGGCTAACATAAAGTGTTTCTTGTTGCTTTAGTGATCCATACGTTCCTATTTGCAATTGGATAGCCAATTAATTAATTAAATAACCATCCCAATTTTTACTTTTCATAAGTATAGTTACTCTGAAAGATTAAACATCTATACGGTGTTCTATGTGTCTCGGCGACCAATGATCCTCTCTGCGCTTATTAAGGCACTTAGGTATTCCTTTTTTTTAACGAGGTTTAATAAGAATATTGTTTACCAAGTATTTTAGAATATTTTTACAATAGAAACAACTCGTAAAATAATTCACGGTTATTGGTAACACTAAAATTAGTTGAAACGGCTAAATGTGCTGAAATTTATGAAATTCAAACTACAATGGTTGAATTGTCTAAATCTGCATACTAAATTATTAAATATTATAATCAAAATATATTTTATTAATAAAATTAAGAAACTATTACATGAAAAATAGCTAAAATGATTTTCTACCGTAACTTCAGCCACTTCCGTCAGAAAAATAACGACAACCTTACTTATTTTGATTATTACACAATTCAGTGAGCGAAGTCAAAAACTATGTATTTGGTTAAAATGACTAATCATGCTGATAAGCTGAAAATAGGGAGTACTGATCATGTTCCTAGTATATTCTCTTTTTACTAATTCATTTATCCTATGTCTTACCCTCTATATTGCACCAACTATTTTCTGCTTAAATACCTTTTTGTCCTATAAAATTTGGTCAATTTTGACTTGCACATATATATAATAATAAAGGTGAATATTACAATTAATGTAGAAAATATAAAGGATCCAACGGGTCAGGAGTTATGATTCTCATTCAATAAACGAATAGTTCATAAAAAAGAATTGTAAATGAATAAATTCATCGTTCCAAGTCCACTAAAAAAAAATCATCGTTCCAACAGCATGTTGATGCCATATGCTTATGCCAGGATTCTGTCAAAATTATGCCTCCTCGAGATGACCAAAAGCTGCAGAAAGAAGACTTATACGATGATGAAGCTTTTTCTTTTTGTTTCTTCCTCACTTTTCTTTTTATTTTATTCAATTTCTTTTATTTTTGCCGTTCCTGGAAAAGCACGCCTGACCATGTTCGTTTTACGAATGAATGTTCATTTTTGGTATGCAAATGTTGCTTATATTTAATAAAACAATGGTTTAAACATGCCTTTTTGTACATGTCGCTAGAAAATAACATGCTCGAAAAATTGGAGGCTGATTGGCAACATCATTTTTCGGCTTATCAAGCTTATCAGCCAACTTTTTCACTAAACACGTAACTTTTACTTTCGCGCGCTGAATTGTGTAATAAGCAGAAAAAGTAAGGTTGAAGTTACTTTTCTGACTGTATTAGCTGAAGTTACTATAGACGACCATTTTAGCTATTTTTACATATAATTTTTTTTATTTTATTAATAAAATATATTTTAAAAATAATTTTTTACTTAAAACAGCAGAAACAGCCAAAGCAGCCACTTCAGCCAGAACTTCATAAATTTCAGCAAAATCAACCAAAACAGCCGATTTTCGTGCTACCAAACGGGCTCTTGAAGTAATGTGGTATAGTGAGAAAAGCGTCCCAAGTACGAGGTGTTGATAGCTTATTTATAAAAATTTACAAATTAAGTGCTATGTGAGCTTGGCCCAATCTAGAATTAACATTGTCGCTAATTGGCCAGACGGCCCAACCAATGATTAAATAATTCTAGATCGATTACTGCTAGTCAGATTGTGTTATGAGCTTGGTCGGGTCAAAGCTCTGGTGTAACGGGCCGATAGTCTTGGACTCGGCCCATTATCCCAACATGGGTCCCCCACACTCTTAGTCAAGTAGTAGACTTGACTAAAAGGGAGTAGTTGAACTATTTTGGAATCAGTGTGATTGCTGGTCTGGTCAATCGGTCATTAAACTGCCTTGAATTTAATCTCATTTCTTGTGAAAGGGTGGAACTTTCCCTTTTTCGACCGAGAGACCTCTTCCTTTGTTCATGATGATGAAGTGCCTCGTTAAAATCTTACTAGGAAAAAACTCGGTGGGAAATAATCCTAATGAAGGAAAAAGAGTACAACAAGGCCTCAAGATAAAATAAAGGATGGTTAATCCCCTCGATTTTTGATTGAGTGTCCCCTTTGACAGTAAGGCGGGGTATGCTCAGGAGTGGCCGGTAACATAGTTGCCCACTGATGATGGTGAGAAGAGGTATGCTCCGGAATGGTCAGTCTCATGACTATCTGCTAATGATAACGTGTCGAGGTATGCTCAGGAGAGGCCGGTTGCACATTTGTCCACTTTGATCCCCACTGCTTGTGAAGGAATGGGGTCTCCTTCGTCTAGGTAGCTTTCGGGGTCTTGTTTGTCCGATTAGCAGCCTAGGTTTTTGTTTGTCCTATTAGCAGCCCGGGGTCTTCTTTGTTCCGGCCCAGAGATCTCTTCCTCTATTCATGATAAGGAGGTCCTTTGGTAAATCCTTACTAGGAAAAGAATTCGTTGGGAAAAAATCTTAGTGAAAAAAAAAGAGTAGATTGGATGCTCCCAAAATGAAGCAAAAGAGTGAGCCCTCCGACCACTATGTCCAGCTGCAACGATCGCCATCTGCTGAGGGGATGGTCGTGATCTTTCTTCGCTTATGAGCGATGCTCGTGTGACATGTACAGAAGAATGTGGTGAGTTACCCACCATGATATGTAGTGATAGCCATCAAATAAAAATGGTTAAGAGATAGATCGAGCGACCATCTGTAGTATGATCCTTGAGTCATCAAATAAAGATGAACAATGATATATGACCAAGGGGCTTGTGTGAAATCTAGGTTACTTGACATCCCATCCGGAGCCCGTAAGATTTCCGTAACAGTGTGCCATCCACTAAAGCAGTGCTTGAGATGGCTCTTGCGATGAAGAGATAGTCGCCACCCATGAAGGCGGCAGGCGAGCCCGATCATAGGATCAATATGACGACGGTAAGTCCAGTCGTGATGATGACACGGATGCCGCTCATGAATCTGAAACAACGGTCATCATCCAGGTGAGAGAGGATGTGACCAATCTTTAAATGAGAATGATTGTGTTGAGCCGGTGCCAATGAGGACAGTGGTCATCATCCGAGGTTGAGGCGCAGAGAAATTCATCCTAAAATGAAGACAATGTGATGGAAGTTTTTCATTAGGTCAAGTTACGTCGGCATTGAAGGCCCGTCATAATATGAGGATTTCAGTGCTGAGGGGCCGGTCGTCATATAAACACGACAGGTGCCATCCTGCAAGGGAATGTGAGAGCCCAATTGTGTGCATATCGGAATATGAGATTAGACTGTCAATGTTATTTGACCTGCAAGCTTCCCAAGGATAGATGTAAGATTCCGGTTTGAGAGCGGCGCTTAGAGATCTTCTTGATGCAGGTCAAGAGAGTGGTGTTTGGGAGACTCATTCTTTGCAGTTTATTGAGTTAGTGAGAGAGTTCTACTACAGGCCCGCTCATTCATATTGGTTATCAAAGGGTTTCACGACCTTGTCTGGGTGACCTTGTCTCTGCACAGCATGGACGACGAGCTTAGTTGGACCTCCAATTTTCTTCATTTTGATGACGGTTGTTGATGAGGATGGCATGTGGTGATTGCATCCGGGCTTCCAAGCTATGCATCGATCTGCGCATCTCCAACGTTGCGAGAGCATTGCTCGATCGCAGGTGGTTTGGAAGGATGGACAATCTCGCTCTTTTACAAAAACTTGGCGAGATACCAGGATGGCGAGCTTGACTGAGAAGATACATAAGTAATGGGATCTCCACCTTAAAATGGCCTGTGTGACAGGCCATGATTTACCGGTGGGCACGTGAGACCCGATCTCGGAGCTAGAGGTGGACTCTCGCCCATTGAGGAACTCGTGCATAAGCTATGCATAGCCATGCACGTGGAAGCTCGATATAGGGATAATACTGCACGTGCAATCTTTGTTTAGAAATAACACTCCACGTGCTTGGGCCAAATATGAGTATGTGCGAGCCGAAATGGATGGTGGGGTGTTGATCACTGAACCCAGGTGTGATGAGTCATGACCATGTACTTAGTTTGAATTTCGAAACCCATTAAAAGAGAGCTTGAATTGACACCGGACAACCCAGGCCAGCAGTGGGTGGAGAAAGCAGAGGATGCCTTTAGGCTATATGCAAGTTGCCATAAAGTTGAGGATCATAGCATTCCTGAGCTTGGCTGCGGCCAAAAACATGAAAGCTCATCTGAGCCAATTAAGACCAACTGGAGGCGTCATCCCGAGATGTAAGGCCTCAGGCAACTGTAGTGTCCAAGGCCTTCCTAGTGGCTACGTACCAATGAGGGTCGTGATTGGCATGGAAAGGAGATCATGATCTCTTTTGAATGTGGTCGGCATGATATGTAGACTACATTGTATGTGAGATTGTCATATTGTCTTCCCGGCTTTTCCCCCGAGAAGTTTGGTTCATATGGGATCATGTTTAACCCTTATGAGGTGGAGATTGTGAGTAATTATGACGACATCAACACTTGGTCTCCTAGTTAATTTGCAAGTGGACTAACCAAAAATCTGCTAGTGGGGCTGTGTTTTGAGCTTGGTCGGGCCAAAGCTCGGGTGTAACGAACCAATAGTCTTGGACTCAGCTCAATATCCCAAAATGCCCCATACACGTTGTTTGTGAAGACATTTTTCTTTGTGAAGCCTGTCTAGAAACAAAAAATAAAAATTCCCTATGAACAAGCTTTAGAGACAAAAAGCTTTAGAGACAATGTTTATGAGACATGTACAACAAATAGAGTTGTATATTTTACACCCTATTGTGGTACAAAAATCTATTGCATATATTGAGTTATACAAAGTACAATATTGAAGGAAGTATGAGTAGGTTGTTCGTCGGTTCGATTTCAGTTTTATCAGTTTGGTATTACAAATAGTGAAAATAAGAATCACACTGCAAAACCAAAGTCGGTTTTGATCGATTAATATCATTTTCGGTCGATTTTAGCACGTTTTGGTCGATTATTGTCGGCCGATTTCAATTTGGTCATTTTTTAACCCAAAAGTATAAATCATAAACCGAACCGCCAATGGAGTAACTGTTGGTCCCGGTTTATATCGGAGAAACAATCTGGGGGGTGAATATACTGTTCTTGGTTTCTCTATTGTTGCGAGACAGAAACTGTCTATCTCACAGAACTGACGTTGTTCTGGTCAGAACAGACCTGCAACGGAAATGGTAGTTCTGGTCGGGCAAAACATGTTAGGTAAATATTTCTTTAATATCACAGAAACATAACATGATAATGAATAAATAATTGGATACAGGAGTCACAACTTCTAATGTGTTTTCGAGAAAATCTCTAAATTTTGAAAACCAACAAAAGTCACTCATATGTAACATAAATTATTTTAGTTTTAAATTAATTTGTCCTTCAATTCTCTCTTTGGTAAAATAACTTTAATTTGTCTAGGAAATTAGTATCTCAATTAGAGATTTTTGGTTTTGAAACAATAACTTTAATTTAACAAATAGGGAAAAAATATTTCCTAAATTAGAGTAATAATAATACGGAGTATGATATTTCAAAATTGTACTATATTGTTTCAAATGCAATATTCATAATCATAATCATAATACTATACCTAAAGGGAGAATCCCATCTCCAAGAATTTCTCGCTTTTCTATCATATTCAAAATCCATCTTCACCTAAATTAGTAGTAACGATGCTAAGCTAATTATATTAATTATTATAATAATGTATTATAACTCAATGCTTTAGTCATATTTAGTTCCCGTAAATGTATGAAAGTCACCTTTCAATCAAATCATATTACAACACACAGAAGCAAATCAAGTGTTTCATATGCTAAGCATCCTTCTCCAAACTAAATGTCGGGCTATTAACATATATCCAAAACAATACTTACTATACATAAAGGGAGAAACCCATCTCCAAGAATTTCCATCTTCTCTCTCCTATTATTAGTAGTAATAATGCTAATTATTATATTAGTAATAATAATAATAATAATGTATTATTATTAAGAATAATATATATATATATATATATATATATATATATATATATATATATAAATTCTTTAGTCATATTTTGTTCCCTTGATGTATGAAAGCCATCTTTCAATCAAATCATATTAAGAAGCAAATCACACGTGTTTCATATGCTAAGCATTCTTCTCCACAATGAATGTTGGGCTATTAACATATACCCAAAACAAGACACATAAAATGAGACGAATGTAGTAGTAATTATTGCCCACCTTCGCCCCTTATCTTTCTTCTTCCATTTTATTCAAAACCCATCTTCACCGTGACCTTCAATCATCATCTTCACCATTATCATCTTCTAGGATCTAGAAAAATGAGTGAAGTTCGAGAGTCGCCCGAAGCTAAGGTCATGGAAAATCAAAGATGAACACTTGATAGAAATTTTACTTGTGTGAAATTTTATAAAATTTCTCTACATAAAAAAGTGTCTATATACAAACAATGCTTTCTTTCAATATGTATGTATACAGACAAAACGTTGCAGAGAAGTGAGGGTTAGGTTTGCACGTAAACCAATGTATGTGTACATAGACAAAATATGTATATGTACAAAAAGTTTTGTCTATACACAAACAACTCGTGTTTGTATGCGAGACATTAATTTCACTACTAGAATTTTTGTCATTTGCTGCACCCCTTTTGCTGCGGTTATAGGCTTAACCGCAGCAATAAATGAAAATTTTGAAGTATTTGCGGCACTCTAACATCAACCGCAGCAATTACACCCAAAAAACTAGACTATTTGCTGCGGACGTTTAGGAACCGCAGCAATTAACCCGAAAAATTGGAATTACGCGGCTCAAATGAAATTAGAAATTAAAATTATTTTAACTTTCGCTGCGGGCGTTTTGTAACCGCAGCAATAACATTAAAAATAGGATAACCCTCACAGGCCACGGTTTCAGCAGATCCGGGCATCGATTATTTCTTCATTCCGGTCGCAGGCCATCGTCGTTCCAGCTGCACGTCACTGCTCATTGCCGCCGTCTGTAGTGTAGGAGAGCCTCGCCGTCGTTCAGCTTCGTCGTTCTAGCCCGCCGTCTCCAGTAGTACGTCCGTCTACTCCGCTCCTCTCAGCCGCGGCCGTCTCCATAGCACACCACACTCCGCCTCCGCCTCCCAGTAGAGTCTCCATACTCGTCTCCACCTTCTCCGGACCTTGTCTACTCAATAGAGGTTTATTTTCTAACCATTTATCATATCATTCAATTTATTGAATTTGATCAATTTTTAGGTTATTATTTCTGTGAATTTATTGGTAGAATTGATTTTTATGTTCTTATAAATTGAGGATTTTGGTATTCAAGTAATCAGATCACTTGTTTTTTGCTTTTGGAATCTTGGAATATTTTTGAGGAACTCCCAGTTGGTCTTTCCACACAAAACCAAACAGAAATAAATTTAAACAAAAGTTGGGAAATGAATGAATATATTCAAAAAAAACTAAAAGGATGTAGAAGTATAATAAATTAAAGTAAGTTTTTTGTTTTGTTTTAGGAAGAATAATAAATTGTTAGTGTGATTAATTACTACCTGGTGGTGGTGATGGTTTGGCCAATTGGGAGGATCAAGATAGAGCATAACAAAAGAGAAAACCATGGATGGGAGTGTGATCTTTAATTTTTCTAGCTTTTTGATGTATGCCCTTGGGCGGACTTCTGAAATAAATTCTCTTTCTTTTTAAATTAAATGTTGTGAATTGATGAGATTTTATGAGATATAAGGAGGAGAATCACATCAGGCAAGTAATTGGAGAAGAGAGATAAACTAAAGCAATTCAAAGCAATTTGTGTGTGCAGATGCCAGAGAAAAGATCAAAACAAAATTGAAATATTCATTGCCTGCAAAGGAGAGGCAATATTCTGTATATAGTGGATTTCAGGTACATGTTTCCCTCTAATGACATACCCATGCTCTTCAATCACATCTTTTCTAAAGTGCCTATTTTGAGTGGCCATTTGCCAATTTTTATTATGTGTTCATAATTTACAGAAACTATTCTGATCTAGCAATGTTCTAATGGAAGTTCTCAAACTTTGGTGCCATTTGTATTTTAGGATGTCACTCAGATGTTTTCCAAATAATATGGACTTTAGCACTGTTACAAGCCTTAGTAATAGTACCTGAACTTCTTCTCACACACTCACACTGTGACACCGCACCCGAACGTCCTTGAAAATTTCATTCTTAAATTCAAAGTGATGTATTGAATTTCCGATTTGAAAACAATGGAAAAACGATTAATATTTTACGTAGCACATGATTGTATATTTGTATTGTTCAAACCCGTATTCTTTCGTAATATCCATCAAGTAAATTATTGGGATGAGCCTACACATATTGGAGATCAATAATGTGATTTAGGAAGTTGACTTGTTCTAAATAAATTAGGATGAGTACAAAAAGACATCTTTTGACAAAGATAAAACAATAGGACCCATTTTCCTCATTTTTGGAAGTATTGGTAGATAATTTGAATCCAAAAATGATTGGGATCAATTGGGAACCACTCCACATGACATTAGTACCTGCAAGACAAATAAAAATGGGTTAGGAAACTTACCTGGGCCGACCACCATGGAGAGGAGCTGCACAAGACTTGATAGGAATCAAATTTTGGGGCCACCACCACTGTTTTCGCACAAACAGGTGTGCTGTTTTGTCTCCCTTCATTTTGAGAGTTGTACTCGTCCAAATGAGGTGTATAAGGTGTCATTGGATAGCCTTTGAAGTCTAGTTTCATAATTGAGTGGCCACAATTCGAGAGGAGAGAGCAATCATCCAAAAATCGATCTGGAACGAGCAGAGGTCTGTGAACTCGAGCTGTGAGAGTGCTGAGACTGTTTGGTCGATATCTTGAGTTTTACAAATCCAATTAAGGCGTGTGAGATACCCACAGAAAGCTCTCAAGACGAGGAATCCGTGAAGGTCTGGTTTGCAGGAATCGGAGTTGTGGAAGGCTTCCAAATCGTCCGAGAAAAACGCAACCTCGCAGGAGAGGATTTAATCTTCTAAAGTGAGTTTTAACCCCAAAGCTTTACTTTTCATTCTCCAAATGATATGAACGATTGGTGAGACTATTATACACTAATCCAAGTGTATAATATGTCCTTATAAAGTTATTTTATTGATGTAAAGGTTAGATACTAACCTAGATGCAAATATTGGAAAACTAGGAATCGAGTTAGCCGGAAAACACCCGTTCTAGGGGCTGTTTTCGTATCAACGATTAAGGGTTGAACTAGCACTTTGAGGAGGCTGTTTAACACTCATATTTGAGCAAGGAATCAGTCCCAAATCCACCTTGACCAAAGATTTGACCATTGGACCAAGAAGGGAAAGTTTAAAGCTCAATTGAGGTGAGGATTGACATCTAATTGCTTACAACTTGTAGGTTAAGCATGAGATTACCTAAATGCTTAAATCATGATTTTTCATGGATTATGATGATTATATATTGATGAAATATTGATATAGTTGCCAAAGAATGAAATTTGAAATGATTTGAGAAGGCATGAATGATATGAGATTAAATGAGTATAAATGAACTATTTGTGAAAATGGGCATTTTTCTCATGCATGAATTATGTGGATACATAAATGAATATTTGTGTATTGAGAATGAATGTTTAAGTTGCTGCTACATAATTATAAATATGTAGAGAATTACAAATAACAAGGATAATGGTTTGATAACAATAATCTTAATAGTATTGAAATACTAGTTAATGATTATTGGGATTTATTGATTAAGTTGATCCTAGGGATTGGATTGTATGAAAGGTGCTTGAATATAGTTCAAGTGTATATAATAACTTAGTATGGAACTAAGGTTAAGTTATGGGAAGTCTTTAAGGATGACCCATGGTAGTTTAATGATATGTCAATTCTAGGCATAGGGTTGCTTGAGAATTGGACCTTAATGCATGGTGATGTGGTAGAGCCGAGCTCTAGAATGCATGTAAGGTGTAGACTTGGAGTCTATGTATTGTATAGCTAGAGCCGAGCTCTAGGACTTGCGTGGTGATGTGGTAGAGCCGAGCTCTAGAACGCAAGGTAAGGAAATTGACCCGAGGTATATGAATTGTATGGTGATGTGGTAGAGCCGAGCTCTAGAATACAATGTCATGTACTAGGGTTGGACTCTAGGAGTTGTCGTGGCTTATAGTCACGGGGTTGGGAATGGTGATTTCCAAATGAACATGGGCCCACGGGCCGTCTACTTGACTTTTATATAAAGTAAGTATATTTTTAAACGGGGTAACTTAGGGTTACAATCATAATGTACTATCACCCTATTTGAGGGTCTTGTGTTTGAAATACTTGTTGTATATCTATTAGATGCCTGCCACACCAGTACTTTATAGCCGTATAGAGTACTGACCCCTTCGGGGGCGTCCCACCACCATTTCAGGTTGAGGCTAGAGCTTGCTTCCTGTGCTCGTTGATCGAGTGATTCCTTGGAGAGAAGACTTGGTTCGTGCTTCCTCCATTCTGTTTTTAAATAATATTAAACTTGCTCATGGATATTTTACTTTAGAGCCTGCGTGCTCATGTTTGCCCTGTGTGGCCCTTTTGTTTTAAACAATGTTTTCCGCTGCGTATTCAATTGTTTATTATGTATGTTTATGGATGACTTATGTGTGAATGATATTCATGACGCCTTGTATAATATGAATGTGTTGGACTGCGGTTGACTATTCGTATTTTACGGCGGGTTGTTGACGTGTCCGGGGAGGTCCGGGGCGTGACAATTAAGTTGGTATCAGAGCCTTAGTCCATAAACTTCATAATGAAGTCTCAAAATTCTCTTTTTGAAAAGATTTTGAAAACCATGAGCATAGAAGTTTTGTACTTGGAGAGCTTTTGGTACTTGGGTTGCAAGGTCTCTAATTGTTAAGATGGTACCCTTAGCAATTGGTATGGCGGTGACTCGAGCCAAGTGTGTCTTAAGTACCTATCCGTCAATTGACATTTGATACGAGTCTAATGACTCTTCCCAAATTTCTTTCAGAAATGGAACGTGGTGGCAGGATTACTAGGAAAAACCCGACGGGCCGTGTACCAGTGGAGACTGGACAGGGCAGTCGAAGGACCTCTAGAGCATCTAGAGGAGCTGGCCGTGGAGGCCGATCACAGACCGTGAGTGACGGTCATGTTGACACAGAAAGTGAAACCTACTGGTCCTATGAGGACTCGACTTACCAACCGGAGACCGAGCCGGTTGAGACCCCTTACGAAGGGGATGACGATGATATAAGTGATGAAGAAGGGGAGAATGACTCCCTAGTCAGAATTGAGGCACTGCTCCAACAATACCAGCGGGAGCGCGAGGAAAGGAGGGAACGCCGAAGGCACCGAGGAGGGCGAACTTCGGGTGGGGCTTCAAGAGGAAGAAGCCATGGCGACTCTAGGGCCCACATTGAACCACATGGGGGCCGGGGTGATGGGGGTCCGATCATAAGGATCTCCAAATACCTCAAGGAGGCACGAGACTTGGGGTGCAAACCCTTCAATGGAGCGGGTGACATCTCGATCGCCGCGGAATGGATCAAGAGGTTGAACGAAGCAGCCCTTGATATGCAACTCACCCCCGAGTTTAAGCTAAGGGTGGCGGTGAGGTTGCTTGAAGGGATGGCATCCACATGGTGGGACGGAGCCAAGGGAAAGTATGGCAATACCGTGACTTGGGAGGATTTCCGACAGGAGTTCTTTGCCCAATACTATTCAGATTTTGAGGTGAACAATAAGAGGAGAGAGTATACCCTCCTAACCCAAGGTGGCACGATGACGGTGAGGCAACTTGAACACAAATTCAGGGAACTCGCGGAATTCATACCGGAGTACATATGTGATGAAAACCGTATGGTGAATCATTTCTGGGATGCCTTGGACCTTGACATACGCGAGAGGGCAACACAATTGCCTAATATGACGTTTAGTCAAGTGGTCGAACAAGGCCTGAAGGGGGAGAAGGAGTGGGAGGAAAGAAAACGAAGGAACGCCGAGGAGGCGAAAAAGAGAAAGTGGGAGAGTCATGGCTCCCAAGGTTCCAACAAGAAGGGGAACCATGGAGGAGGATCTTTCCGGGCACCGCCGCCACCGTCTAGGGGGAACCAAGGCCCGAGTGGGCAAGGCTCGAGGTCACAAACCTCGGTGATAACTCGTTGCAACAATTGCAAGAAGAATCACTCCGGTAAGTGTCGCGACCCCCCTAGATGTTTCCAATGTGGGGATGCCGGACACTTGAAGGCGCATTGCCCCCAGTTGGGTGGGGCAAGGACATCGGGACCAAGTAGCGGGGCTGCGGGAAGTAGAAACCAAGCCGGGGGTTCCCAAGTAACCAGGGGGCAAGGGGGAGCAAGCGCGAGTAACGCGCCGTCCGTGAATCAAGGAAGGACGCAAGCTAGAGTCTACGCAATGACCGAGGCTGATGCTCGGGCTAATCCCGACTCCGTCGCAGGTAATACACTTATTCGGGTCATTTCTAGGCTTATTTTGATCATATACGTCGTTGGGATTGAGTACGGGCCACCCCGGGGTCAAACTGGGTGAGTCAGGCCGAATCGGGCTGGAAACAGCCACTGCTGGCCAGGCACGCCCGCAGGCACGCCGTGCCTGGCATCGTGCCTGGAAGGCAGTGGCACCCGAAGGAAAGAAAAAAAAAAAAAATTTTGGGCCAGGCACGCCGTGCCTGGCGTCGTGCCTGGAAGGCAGTGGCGTCCGAAGTATTTTTTGGCCAGGCACGGCCGTAGGCACGCCGTGCCTGGCATCGTGCCTGGCCGGCAGTGGCACGCAGGGTAAGTTCGTTGCACGCACGGTCGTGCGTGCCACCCAGGCACGCCGTGCGTGGGCCCCAGAACCCGAAAATCGAATTTTTTCGCTCCGTTCTTTTACGTTTGGACCCCCGATTGATTCCAAACCTTAGTATTTACTTAATAACCTCCTAAGGTGTGCAAAAACATTAGAAAATGTATCTCACATGGTGTATAAATGTAGGAACATTAAAGATTAATGGGAGATGTGCGAGAATCCTCATCGATACTGGGGCGCAACGATCATTTGTGAGTGAGGCATTCGCCGGGGGATTCAACGTACCCCTGATACCGATGGCTCAAGCCCTATTGGTATCCACACCCCTAGGGGAAGACATCGAGAGAGATAGCCACTATCCATCGTGTGAGGTGGAAGTGGAGGGTCAAAACTTGTCGTGTGATTTCGTGCCGCTGAGTATGATTGAGTTCGATGCAATCCTGGGTATGGATTGGCTTGAGAAGCATCATGCTAGGGTCGATTGTTACACGAAAGTACTTGAACTCGAAGGCAATGAAGGGGTAACCTTACGCTTCAAGGGGGATAGGGCAAAATCCAATAGTTGCATCATATCCGCTGTGAGGGCTAAGAATATGATGAGGAAGGGGTGTCATGCATATCTAGCATATGTAGTGGACAAAACCAAAGAAGAGACGAGTATTGATGATGTTAGGGTAGTATGCAAGTATCCGGACGTCTTTCCTAAAGACTTACCGGGACTTCCACCCGATAGGGAGATTGAGTTCGTGATCGAGGTCGAGCCCGGCACCAAACCAATCTCCATACCGCCATACCGTATGGCACCCGCTGAACTTAACGAGTTAAAAACCCAATTGCAAGAGCTTTTGGATAACGGTTTCATCAGACCAAGCCACTCCCCATGGGGAGCACCGGTCCTTTTTGTGAAAAAGAAGGATGGAACACTTCGAATGTGCATTGACTATCGTCAACTGAACAAGGTCACAATCAAGAATAGGTATCCCTTGCCTAGGATTGATGACTTGTTTGATCAACTACGAGGAGCAACCGTGTTTTCAAAGATTGACTTGAGGTCGGGGTACCATCAATTGAAGATTAAGGAGGATGACATACCGAAGAGTGCTTTCCGCACGAGGTATGGGCATTTTGAGTTCCTTGTTATGTCGTTTGGGTTAACAAACGCCCCGGCGGCATTCATGGACTTAATGAACCGAGTATTTCACAAATACTTGGACCGATTCGTGATTGTGTTCATTGATGACATCTTGATCTACTCAAAGAGTGAGGGAGAGCATGAGGAGCACTTGATACTTGTTCTTGAGACACTACGGGAGAAGCAACTCTATGCCAAATTTTCTAAATGTGAATTTTGGCTTAAGGAGATTGGCTTTCTCGGGCACGTGGTTTCGGGATCGGGGATTGCTGTTGATAACAAGAAGATAGAAGCCATTACTGAATGGGAGAGGCCAAAGAACGTCAAGGAAATTCGTAGTTTCCTTGGATTGGCAGGCTACTATAGAAAGTTCGTGGAAAAGTTCTCTGTTTTGGCATCGCCATTGACGAAGCTCACTCGTAAAGGAGCTAAGTTTGTATGGGATGACAAATGTGAGAAAGGGTTCATGGAACTAAAGAAGAGATTGACTGAGGCACCGGTACTTGCATTACCCAAACAGGGTGTGGGGTACGATGTCTATAGTGACGCGAGCATCCAAGGGTTTGGGTGTGTGCTGATGCAGGAAGGGAGGGTAATTGCCTATGCTTCACGACAGTTGAAGAAGCATGAGGTAAATTATCCTACCCATGATTTGGAGCTGGGAGCGGTGGTGTTTGCACTGAAGATTTGGAGACATTATCTCTACGGAGAGACATGTCACATATATACCGATCATAAGAGCTTGAAATACGTGTTTACTCAGAAAGAGCTAAACATGAGACAGAGACGGTGGATGGAGTTGATAAAAGACTACCATCTGGTGATAGAGTATCACCCAGGCAAGGCTAACGTGGTGGCAGATGCTTTGAGCCGGAAAAGCTCGTCTGGGCCATTGCTAGCTAATTTGAGGGCATTAAGAGCCCAACTGGAGGTATCCAGCGATGGTGCCTTATTGGCACGATTTGAGGTGAGACCTACTTTACTTGATGAGATCAAGAAGGGTCAGGAAACCGACGAAGAAATTATGAAGATCCGGGAACGCATGCAAGCGGGACCGGTGGAGGACTTCCGAGAAAGAGATGACGGTCTCTTATTATTTCGTGACCGAGTGTGTGTACCGGCAGATGACGAGCTCCGAAAGTCCATCTTAGAGGAAGCTCATTCATCGGCTTATGCCATGCACCCGGGGGGCACGAAGATGTACCGTGACCTGAAGGAGAGTTACTGGTGGTCAGGTATGAAGAGAGAAATAGCCGAATATATCAGTCGATGCCTTACTTGTCAACAAGTTAAGGCAGAGCATCAGCATCCAGCGGGCTTATTGCAACCACTTTCCATTCCTGAATGGAAGTGGGAACACGTGACTATGGATTTTGTGGTAGGGTTGCCACGGACGATCAGGAACTATGATGCAGTTTGGGTTGTTGTAGATAGGCTCACAAAGAGTGCACACTTCTTACCTATCAACACTACTTACCCACTCGAGAGGTTAGCCAAATTGTACACGGATGAGATCGTGAGGCTACATGGGGTTCCAGTGACCATTGTATCTGATAGAGACCCACGATTCACATCACGTTTTTGGCCGAAATTTCAGGAGTCTATGGGAACGAGGCTGAAGTTCAGTACTGCTTTCCACCCACAGACGGATGGGCAGTCTGAAAGAGTCATACAGATTTTAGAAGACATGCTGAGGGCTTGTGCATTGGAGTTCCAAGGAAGTTGGGACAACCACTTAGCACTTGTGGAGTTTGCCTATAACAACAGTTATCAGGCGAGCATTGGCATGCCTCCATACGAGGCATTGTATGGGAGGAGGTGCCGTACACCGTTATGCTGGGACGAAGTTGGCATGGCCAAACTCGAGGGTACTGAGTTGGTTGAGGTCACCAAATCAAAGGTGAAATTGATTCGAGAGAGACTCAAAGCGGCTCAGGATAGGCAAAAGAGTTAAGCAGATAAGCGTCGAAGAACCTTAGAGTTTAAGGTTGATGACGAGGTATTCTTGAAAGTTTCTCCTTGGAAAGGAATCATTCGATTTCAAACCCGAGGGAAGCTTAACCCACGGTACATAGGCCCATTCAGAATTATAGAGAGGATTGGGGCCGTTGCATATCGGCTACAGTTGACTCCTGAGTTAGAGAAGATACATAATGTGTTTCATGTATCCATGCTTAAGAAGTATGTGCATGATCCCTCTCACGTATTGGAGAAGCCACCTGTAGAGGTACGTGAGGATTTGAACTACGTTGTTCAACCTATCAAGGTCACCGATAGAAAAGTGAAGAAACTGAGGAGCAAAGAAGTCCCAATGGTTAAAGTCATGTGGAAGAGCGATCGGATCGAGGAAGAGACATGGGAAACAGAGACTTTGATGAGGAAGCAGTATGCTTTCCTATTCGAGTAGAGCTGTGAATTTCGGGGACGAAATTCCTGTTAAGGGGGGGTGAACTTGTGACACCGCACCCGAACGTCCTTGAAAATTTCATTCTTAAATTCAAAGTGATGTATTGAATTTCCGATTTGAAAACAATGGAAAAACGATTAATATTTTACGTAGCACATGATTGTATATTTGTATTGTTCAAACCCGTATTCTTTCGTAATATCCATCAAGTAAATTATTGGGATGAGCCTACACATATTGGAGATCAATAATGTGATTTAGGAAGTTGACTTGTTCTAAATAAATTAGGATGAGTACAAAAAGACATCTTTTGACAAAGATAAAACAATAGGACCCATTTTCCTCATTTTTGGAAGTATTGGTAGATAATTTGAATCCAAAAATGATTGGGATCAATTGGGAACCACTCCACATGACATTAGTACCTGCAAGACAAATAAAAATGGGTTAGGAAACTTACCTGGGCCGACCACCATGGAGAGGAGCTGCACAAGACTTGATAGGAATCAAATTTTGGGGCCACCACCACTGTTTTCGCACAAACAGGTGTGCTGTTTTGTCTCCCTTCATTTTGAGAGTTGTACTCGTCCAAATGAGGTGTATAAGGTGTCATTGGATAGCCTTTGAAGTCTAGTTTCATAATTGAGTGGCCACAATTCGAGAGGAGAGAGCAATCATCCAAAAATCGATCTGGAACGAGCAGAGGTCTGTGAACTCGAGCTGTGAGAGTGCTGAGACTGTTTGGTCGATATCTTGAGTTTTACAAATCCAATTAAGGCGTGTGAGATACCCACAGAAAGCTCTCAAGACGAGGAATCCGTGAAGGTCTGGTTTGCAGGAATCGGAGTTGTGGAAGGCTTCCAAATCGTCCGAGAAAAACGCAACCTCGCAGGAGAGGATTTAATCTTCTAAAGTGAGTTTTAACCCCAAAGCTTTACTTTTCATTCTCCAAATGATATGAACGATTGGTGAGACTATTATACACTAATCCAAGTGTATAATATGTCCTTATAAAGTTATTTTATTGATGTAAAGGTTAGATACTAACCTAGATGCAAATATTGGAAAACTAGGAATCGAGTTAGCCGGAAAACACCCGTTCTAGGGGCTGTTTTCGTATCAACGATTAAGGGTTGAACTAGCACTTTGAGGAGGCTGTTTAACACTCATATTTGAGCAAGGAATCAGTCCCAAATCCACCTTGACCAAAGATTTGACCATTGGACCAAGAAGGGAAAGTTTAAAGCTCAATTGAGGTGAGGATTGACATCTAATTGCTTACAACTTGTAGGTTAAGCATGAGATTACCTAAATGCTTAAATCATGATTTTTCATGGATTATGATGATTATATATTGATGAAATATTGATATAGTTGCCAAAGAATGAAATTTGAAATGATTTGAGAAGGCATGAATGATATGAGATTAAATGAGTATAAATGAACTATTTGTGAAAATGGGCATTTTTCTCATGCATGAATTATGTGGATACATAAATGAATATTTGTGTATTGAGAATGAATGTTTAAGTTGCTGCTACATAATTATAAATATGTAGAGAATTACAAATAACAAGGATAATGGTTTGATAACAATAATCTTAATAGTATTGAAATACTAGTTAATGATTATTGGGATTTATTGATTAAGTTGATCCTAGGGATTGGATTGTATGAAAGGTGCTTGAATATAGTTCAAGTGTATATAATAACTTAGTATGGAACTAAGGTTAAGTTATGGGAAGTCTTTAAGGATGACCCATGGTAGTTTAATGATATGTCAATTCTAGGCATAGGGTTGCTTGAGAATTGGACCTTAATGCATGGTGATGTGGTAGAGCCGAGCTCTAGAATGCATGTAAGGTGTAGACTTGGAGTCTATGTATTGTATAGCTAGAGCCGAGCTCTAGGACTTGCGTGGTGATGTGGTAGAGCCGAGCTCTAGAACGCAAGGTAAGGAAATTGACCCGAGGTATATGAATTGTATGGTGATGTGGTAGAGCCGAGCTCTAGAATACAATGTCATGTACTAGGGTTGGACTCTAGGAGTTGTCGTGGCTTATAGTCACGGGGTTGGGAATGGTGATTTCCAAATGAACATGGGCCCACGGGCCGTCTACTTGACTTTTATATAAAGTAAGTATATTTTTAAACGGGGTAACTTAGGGTTACAATCATAATGTACTATCACCCTATTTGAGGGTCTTGTGTTTGAAATACTTGTTGTATATCTATTAGATGCCTGCCACACCAGTACTTTATAGCCGTATAGAGTACTGACCCCTTCGGGGGCGTCCCACCACCATTTCAGGTTGAGGCTAGAGCTTGCTTCCTGTGCTCGTTGATCGAGTGATTCCTTGGAGAGAAGACTTGGTTCGTGCTTCCTCCATTCTGTTTTTAAATAATATTAAACTTACTCATGGATATTTTACTTTAGAGCCTGCGTGCTCATGTTTGCCCTGTGTGGCCCTTTTGTTTTAAACAATGTTTTCCGCTGCGTATTCAATTGTTTATTATGTATGTTTATGGATGACTTATGTGTGAATGATATTCATGACGCCTTGTATAATATGAATGTGTTGGATTGCGGTTGACTATTCGTATTTTACGGCGGGTTGTTGACGTGTCCGGGGAGGTCCGGGGCGTGACACACACTTACTGTTTTTCTCATATAATCTCAATGTCATTAATATGATGTAATGTTTTGTTTGATGTATCAGGCAGTTGATGTGAACTCTGAACTCATTTGCATCCATGACTCTGCAGAAGATATTGATTGACAAGGTTTGATCAAGGGTTTTTTTGTTAACTTTTCCTGTTTTATGTTTTTTTAAATGATGTTTTGTTTTCAAAATGTAAAACCTGCTTCATATTTGGCAAAATACTTTATACTCCGTATGATTTATGTTGCTCCTTCTGGTCCTCTATAAAGCCTTAGTATATGTGTTAGGTCCCTGTTTTCTAGTCTATAAAATGTATGTATGGAAGATAGATCTGGGAATGAAGCTTTCCATTGATGTGATGAAGAAGTTTACAGAATGATATGAGAGTTAGCGTAAAACTTCTATCACGAGAATAGGCACTGCGGCACTAGAATATCGAAAAGCTTAACCTAGCCTTTCCCTTAAGGCATATATATAGCCTGACGGGAAAGGTAGGTTTTACAATCATTTGGGCTCCTTTTCCTAGGAGGCCCATACCTAAAAAGGTATAAAACCTTTATTACAAACTTGCCTTAAAAGGCCTATTCATTATTCTAGCTAGTCTATTTAATTAAAATCCTAATTATAAAGAGCTAAGAAACATTGATCACAATATAATGAAAATATCTCTAACAATCTCCCCCTTTGTGATCAGATGTTCTTGCTTCTTCTTTTCTTCACTTCTGAGCTTTAAAATAATGCTTTCTGAGATTTAGTGCATGCTCGTAATTTCTGAGAGACCTTCTTCTGTCAAGTTGTTTCTCGATGGCTTTCAACACTTTGTCAATTCTGGTTGCCTCTGTTAGTTCATCGTCTGTGGCATCTGCATACTTCTGTTGTTTTTCTTCAAATTCTTTTCTGATAGGTTGCAGTTTTTCTTCAATGATCTTCAGCGTTCCGTCACAGTACTTGTTGATTTCTTCTGCCACCAACAAACGCCTCTCACCTTTGTAGTTCAGGTAGATGATAGCTAACGGGCGATCAAAAATGTAATAAGCTGGGAAGTTCTCAAGTTCTGGCCCGTAAAGCTTTGGTCTCGAGAGGTTTGTCTTTGGCAGATTGGTTTCTAGGGCCATCTGAAGATCATGGGAAGCAAAGAATTTGGCTTGTCTGATCATGAAGCGCTTGAGTGCCTCGAATCCCTCTTGTGTAGATTTGTCCCAGGTGACTGGAATTTCCTGGAAGGCTAGATACATATGATAGATGTCATCCATCTTTAACATATAAACGTCATTTTCCTTGCAGGTAAACTCAGTCCCGTCGGAGCGTTGCAGGCGGTAAACAGAGAGTGGGATGTCTTGATAATTTATTTCGGCTACATTTAGTATACTCCATACTGGGTCTTTTGCGGTTTGTAGTTCATGTTGCCATACTTCTCTCTGTTTCCCCATGTAATGATGACTAAGCAGAAACAATTGACCACCCTTGTTCTTTCCTCTCAGATGATTGAGTCCACAGATTTTCAATTCGTCCAATTCCTTGACTTCGTCATCTTTCCGCCATATACGCTTTCTGATTTCCTCTTGGAAAGGAGCATTGATGTTAATATTCTCCCAAGGCTTTTCACTCCTGGGCATTCGAGCCGCTGTTTGTCTGATGATGGATTCCAGCTCCTTGGGAGGTTCCTGATAGTTTTCTCCTTCCTTAAGTTCATCATCATTAAGCAGTATTACATCAGCAGCACATTTAGCTAGGAGCTCTCTGAGATAGGCTCTTCGCTGTATTTCATCTACATTCGTCCATAGCCGAGACCACTTGTTGTGAACAAGAATTTCTTCGAGTTCGTCATGCATTCGATCATCAGGTTGGCTAGAGGGAATCTGCTGCTGTTGTGGCGCTCTGTCAATGGTAACTCCGGGATCACTAGGATTACCCGTTATCATCAGATTAGAACTAGGTTCTTTCTGATGGCCTGAATAAAATGGTGTACTCGAAGTAGCAACCTCAGGACTTCCACTCCATCCTTGGTCTACATCTATGAAAGATGAGCCTAGGAGTGTTGTTTCTAGCTCGACCGGGCTAGATGTGGGTGAGTTGGCTGTTTGGCTTTTGTGTTGAGTGGATGGTGGGGGCTGATTGTTCGAGGATTCAGGTTGATTGGATTGCATAGAGGGTTGGCTTGTTGACGCATCACGCTCAAGTGTCCTTTGTCTCTTGTTCTCCCCCTCATGAGGATCCGAGTCATCGGGGTCCTCATGCGAACGTTTGTGACCGAGGAGACTATCACAGCATGAGCTGTCAGGCTTAAGGATCCGAAGAAGGTCTTTTTGTTTCTGGGTTAGGTTGCCTTCTTCGGTAGCTAGTAGTTGGTCTAGCATAAGGGTTTCGAGTACCTCAAACGGTAAAGTTTTAGGGTCAGGAAAAGGTGTGGTCGAAGTAGGGGAGGACACTAGTTCTGTATCCTGGGTTCCCCTTGAAGCAGTAGGTGAGTGGGGTAGGGTTGTGGATGGTTCAGAGGTTTGTTGGGTAGGTATGATAGGAAGTGGTTGGGTTTCTTGGGTATGTGAGGATGTTGGTTGGGGTTGGATGATGTCATTTAGCAACGCCGGGGTGTTCCTGAATTCCTGTGCCCGGGCGGTTATTGCTTCGTGCACCCATGGTTTAATGGTGGAATCCAAGAAACGCTGCAGAATGACAGAAAGGTCGGTGGGGTCAGGGTGTCCGGTTACAGGGGTAGTAACCGTTGTCACAGCATCAGTAAAGATTACCGATGTGTGGCCTGCAGATAATGATAGAGATATCTGTTGAGCAGCAGGACTTCCGATCATCATTGACGTATCTCCGATCGTTGAGGACAAGTAGAGTGCACCTGTCGTGTGCAGTGGTGTGAGCAGTGTATGTGTCCTAGAAAATGTGGAAAATGTTGGGATGGTGGAAACTAGACTCAATGTGCTAGAAGGAGGGGTTGTGGTCTGGGGCGGAAGACCACAAAGTAAATCCTCAGCTGCTTCGTAGGGAGACAGCGAGGTGGGTATAATATCCCCTATATGTGAAACTACTACCTGTTGGGAGGCAGCAGAGTGGCTAGGTGAGGCTTGTGCATGCGCAGTTGGGCTAGATGCTGCGTCTTCTACTCGGAAACTGAAAATATCAGTTTCTGCACCTATGGGGTTAGCCTGGTTTATTGTGTCTAGGTCAGAGCAGCTGTCATACAAAGCTAACTCTTCCGCCAGGTTGCTCGCGGTTTGCACTCTTTGCACAGGAGTAGATGATGAGGCAAGATCATGACGCACCTTGGAGCGAGTCTCACTGATGATATTTCCTTGAGTGTCCTTGATTTGGTGAGACTGCTCTTGTGTTGTAGCCCGAGAAAGCCTGATAACAAGTCGTCCTTTCTTAGCGCGGGCTTTCTCGACTTTCTTGCCCTTTGTATTGGCGTTGTCGTCGTCCTCATCATCATCATCATTATCGTTCCTAGCCTTGCTCCCAGAGCCCTCATCGTCAGCGTCTTGTGTTGTGGCTACGCTTGGCGAATCATAGGAAGTCTCTTCAGCACGGGGGTGGCCCTCAGCAGACATAGTCTGATCATCATGGGGCCGGCTTGCCACTGGTCTCTGTGGCCGGGTTGAGCTCTCAGGACCCTCACTTACTCTCGGCTGACTCCCCGGGGTAGGCTCAGGGGGGTTTATCTGAGCCATAGGGAGTATGACACCATTCTCCTCACTGTAGCGTATGACATGTGGATCATTTCGCCCAGCTAACAGGAGGAGAGGAACAGGAATAGGTAATGGTACCAATGTGCGTACCTCTGGCATTCTCTTCAAGTATTGGAGGGCTGGAGTGCTGACATTCTCAGACGATTTGCGTCTTTGAATAGTAGGAACTGTTCTGCAGAAGTGTCGCACCAGCAGGGAAAACCATCTCATGTATGGTAGATGTTTGATCAGATCAGTTTCAAATTTTCTTCTTCGCATTTCCAGAATGTCACCCCAGATTAGTGAGGCGAAGTCATAGTTCTTCATGAAAGCGATGCCGTGAAAGATGTAGACGAGGTAGCCACTGCATTTGTCGAAGCCGTTGTGCTTAGATGTGCAGCACTTGTTTAGTGTGGCCATTAGTGTCCTCCAAGGTCGTGGAAATCGTGCGGTCTTGATTGCAGACATCAACCGGAGGGGCTCAGCGTGGCCTAGAGTGATCATGTCCTCAAAGATTTGCGTTTCTGAGGCCAACGCGTCATAGTGTTCCTCCTCCGGGATCTGTAGCACTTGTTGGACCAGCGCTTTGGTGATGGTGACTCTTGTGTTGCAGATTGTGGCAGCTAGCACATCATCGAGTTGCCTGCCATTTGCATCCACGTCCTTGTCAAGTGTACCCCAGAATTGTTGGAGATACACCTGAGGGACTTCAGCGTTTGCGTTCAGTGCCTTCCACAGCTTGTGGCCTTTCAGAATGGAGACCACCACGTCATCTTGGCATGAGAAGACTTCGGGGTCCAACTGTGAGTTGTTCTCCTTGATCGGGATCCAGTGTTCCCTTGAGTAGATCATGTTGATTGGAGTGTTGGCAGCCATTTCAGTCTGAAAATGATAAACAGATTAGTGCAATTGATCAGAAATTGGTTAAGTCCACAATTTACTCCTCACTTGGGCCCTTTAATGTTTTTTTTTATTAAGTGGGGCCCGATTAAAAATGATTATTTGTCTTGGTCAAAGTTGGGCCTTGTCTTAATTGTTTTTGGTCCACATGAAAAATTTCCGCTAAGGGTCTATTTTGGGCTGGGCTTGTCTTAAGATCGCGCAAGCTCAACTGAATCGCGCAAGGACTTGGGATAGCGCATGTCTGATCGCGCAATGGGGAAAAACACGCAGGTCATGGGATCGCGCAGAGTCAGATCGCGCTAGTGGGGAAGTCGCGCAAGGTTTGGGATCGGGCAAGAGGACAGATCGCGCACGAGCCCTAATCGCGCAAGTCATCGACTTCGCGCAAACCTGGCATATCAAACAAGGATTAAATCGCGCAGGGCTTGAGATCGGGCAACTGAACAGATCTCGCATGAGCCCTAATCGCGCAAGGGTAATCGCGCATCACCCCCAAGATCGCGCAGGGCAAAAATCGCGCAATGGAGTTCGCGCAAGTGTTTTAGTTCAGCCTGTTCATCGTCTTCTTCATTGTACGTGTACCTGTAAATCAGTCAAGAAACATATAGAAATGGAGTTTTACCGTTTGGAGAAGATTGAGAGCTTGAGGGGAGAAGGGAGAAGAGTGATTTGCTTTAGGGAGTCGTAACGTTTCGCGCAAGTATGAATGAATGGGTGAGAGTTGCGAGATTTAGGAGATTAAATAGGCCCGGTGAATTTTCAAAGTGTAACGGGCCCAAATCAGTCTGTTTTCAATTTAAAAATTGCTCCCCCTCAACATTTGCATCCCTTTAAGAATGAAAGTTTTAGCAAACTCCCCCTCAATTTGTACACAATTTTAAAAAGCTCCCCTCGATTTACGAACAGTTTAGAAAAGCTCCCCCTCAACTTATGCAAATAAAAAAAATGATGCAAACAGAATAATAAAAGTATGAGATGCATGCATGAAAATAAAAATGCAAATTTTGAAAAATGTTTAAAGTGAAAATATGAAAGCACACGCACACACACAGTTCAGATGTTACTCAATCGTTCAGGTTCAGCATCCCCAGCTTAGAGATCAGGAAATTGAATCTCTTTTCATCCAGGGCCTTTGTGAAAATATCAGCCAGTTGCAATTCCGTAGACACAAAGTACATGTCTACGGTGCCTTTCTCAACGTGATCCTTTATGAAATGATATCTGAGGTCAATATGCTTCGTCCTTGAATGATGGACCGGATTGCACGTGATGGCTATTGCACTTTGAGAGTCACTGTAGATCGGGATGTGTGAGAATGTGAACCCGTAGTCTTTCAGCTGGGTCCTCATCCATAATATTTGTGAGCAACAACTAGCAGCCGCGACATATTCTGCCTCAGCTGTAGAAGTGGACACACAATTCTGCTTTTTGGAGGACCAGCACACCAACTTATCACCAAGAAATTGAGCACCTCCAGATGTACTCTTTCTGTCCAGTTTGCAACCCGCGAAATCAGCATCTGAGTATCCAACAAGGTCAAAGCCTGATTCCTTGGGATACCAAAGGCCCAGATTGACTGTTCCTTTGAGATATCTCAGTATTCTTCTAACAGCATTCAGATGTGATTCCTTCGGATTTGCTTGAAAGCGGGCGCATAGGCAAGTTGCAAAGACAATGTCTGGTCTGCTAGATGTAAGGTACAGCAAGGAACCGATGATAGCCCGATAATTGGTAGCATCGACTGGTTTCCCGGAAGGGTCAGAGTCGAGCTTCTGTGAGGGAGACATAGGGGTTTTCATCGTCGACTTGCTGTCCATTTTGAAGCGCTTTAACATATCGTGGATGTACTTGGACTGATTTATGAATATTCCGTCTGGCAATTGCTTGATCTGAAGCCCTAGAAAGAAGTTCAACTCTCCCATCATACTCATCTCGAACTTGGTGCGCATCAGATTGCTGAACTTTTTACAGAAGTTTGGATTCGACGAGGCAAAGATGATGTCGTCAACATAAATTTGTATCAGCATGATGTCACCCTTGTGTCTTTTGATGAAGAGAGTTAGATCTATCTTTCCCTTCGAGAAGCCTGATTCTACAAGAAAATCTGACAGTGCTTCGTACCAGGCTCTCGGTGCTTGTTTCAGACCATACAAGGCTTTCCTCAGCTTGTATACATGATTGGGGCGTTCAAGATCAACAAAGCCGTCAGGTTGTGCAACGTAGACTTCTTCTTTCAAATCTCCATTAAGAAATGCCGTCTTTACATCCATTTGATACACTGTGAAGCTCTTGTGTGCAGCATAAGCGAGGAATAGTCTTATCGCTTCAATTCTTGCCACTGGTGCAAAGGTTTCATCGTAGTCGATTCCTTCTTGTTGATTGTAACCTTTTGCAACCAGGCGGGCCTTGTTTCTCACGATCACACCGTCTTCGTCTTTCTTGTTTTTGAAGACCCACTTGGTGCCGATAATGGTTTTCTTGTAAGGTCTTGGGACCAGGGTCCACACGTTCAATCTTTCAAACTGGTTCATTTCTTCTTGCATTGCAATCACCCAGTCCGGATCAGCCAGTGCGTCAGTCATCTTTGTTGGTTCTTTCTGACTCAGAAAACATGAGTATAAGCATTCATTGACTGATGCCGTTCTGGTTCTGACTCCTTGAGATGGATCTCCAATTATCAGCTCTGGCGGATGTGCCCTTGTCCATTTCCTCTCATGTTGTAGAGGCTGTGGAGTTATGATTGGATGATCAGGGTCAGAATATTCTAGTTCTGGTTGTACTTCTGGGGTTTCTTGCGTTGCAGCTTCTTCAGGTTGATCATTAACAGGAGAGGTTGGTTCATGTTCAGCTTCATTTTCTGTGTGTTCATCATCATTCTGAGTAGGAGTGTTGGTTTCTTCAGTGGTTGGAGCAGGTAACAGGGGGTTCTGAGTAGGTGTAGCATTTGTAGTTGGTGGTGCACGTGGTTGACTGTAGAAGTGTTCAAATAGAGAATCCAGAACCACGTGCTCATCAGATCTTGTCTCACCTCCCTGCCCTCCTACTCCAGAAGATGATGGAGTTTCATTGTTTGCAGAGGTTGATGGTTCAGAATGAAAATGTTCAGAAGCCAAGTCCGCCATTTCATAGAAGCTCACATTGATGCTCTCCATGACGGTTCTTCTGTCTTTCAAGTATACTCTGTACGCCTTGGAATTGGTAGAATACCCAATGAATATCCCTTCATTTGCTTTTGGATCAAGCTTCCCCCTAGCATCCCTGTCGTTCATAATGTAGCATTTACAGCCGAAGACGCGGAAGAAGGCAATGTTAGGGAGCCGCTTGAACACAATCTCATAGGGCGTCTTGTCAAATCTTTTGTGGATCACCGTCCTGTTCTGTGTGAAGCAAGCCGTGTTGATAGCTTCCGCCCACATGAAGTGAGGAAGCTTTGACTGTATCAGCATGGTTCGGGCTGCTTCCACCAAGGTTCTGTTCCGTCGTTCTACAACACCGTTCTGCTGTGGTGTCTTAGCTGCAGAGAACTGTTGAGTAATTCCCTGAGCTTCATAGAATTCGGTCAGTTCCTTGTTCTTGAACTCCGTCCCGTTGTCAGTTCTGATAATCTTCACATTCTGCTGTAGATAGTTCTGTATGGTCCTGATGAACGTCATGATTAAGTTTGCAGTTTCGTCCTTGGAGCGCAAAAACTTGGTCCATGTGTAGCGTGAGTAGTCATCCACAATTACCAAAGTATATTTGCGTCCACTGATGCTATGCACGCGCATCGGACCACACAGATCCATATGTAGTAGCTCCAGGGGACGAGATGAGGAGGGAAATTGTTTTGACTTGTGTGACGCTCTCCTCATCTTTCCCAAATGACATGCAGGACAGTGATGGTTGGGGGAGTTCTTCAGAACAGGCAGTCCTTTCACCAACTTCTTCGAGGAGAGGGAACTGATGGCTGGCAGATTCAAGTGTGAGAGACGTCGGTGCCATAGGCTGCTTTGTTCTTCTGATGCTTTGGACAGGAGACAGATGGATATAGGGGATCGTACCGATTTCAGATCAATGGTGTAGAGATTGGTTTTCCTCTGACACCTTAATAATGGTGTCCCACCCATATCCATCACACAGCATTGCCTAGCATGGAATCTCACTTCCATTCCATTGTCACAAAATTGGCCGATGCTAAGCAAGTTGTGTTTCAGTCCCTGCACATACGACACATTTCTGATAGTGACGCTCTCACAAATGACATCTCCTATCCCGAGTATGGGCGATGAAGCATTGTTCCCAAACCTCACATTTCCTCCAAACCTTTCAGAATAGTTGCTCAGTAGTTCAATCTGTCCAGTCATGTGTGACGAGCAACCCGAATCAAGATGCCACACATGACTGACCTGCAAAACAGATTAGTTTCGCTTAGGTACCCATCGCCAGATGGGTCCTTCCTTATCAACAGTGAGCAATTGTTTCAATTTCTTTTTGATTTGGGATCCTAGGCTGGCTGATTGAGAAGAGTTTTTCATTTTTAATTGTTCTGCTTCAGCCTTAGGAACCCATTTTTGTTTGATTTGTTTTATTTTTGGAGCGAGGGAACTTTCATTCGTCCTAAGTGATTGTTCAGATAAATGATCTTTCAAAATTGGTTCACATGATAGCCTTTTCAGATGTTTGACTGAGTGAATCTTGAGAGGATACCTTAAAAATGGCAATTTGACCTCACTCTCAACATTCACCCTATCAATCTTGGGCTTATTCACAACATTCTTAACAATCACAGGATCTTTTGCTTTGCAAGGAGAAACAGACTCATAACAACAACATTTCATTAATTTAACACAATCCAGAGAAACACATTTAGTACAGCGATTCGAGACAGAAATCTTAGAACTAGAAGACTTAGGAGCCACTCTCTTAGCATAACTAGTAGATGGCTCACTAATGCTAGAACTAGACTTATTCTTAACATAAAATATGGCGCTCGACCGCTGACACTTATTTCTTAATCTCGACTCTTCTTCTCTCTTCTTCCTTCTTATTTTATCTTCAATCCACTCTCCTTTCCTCTCGACTCTCTTCTTCACATGTTTCCCTGTCGGAGAATGAGACTTGGGATGAGAAGAAGAAGTCTTACAACTATCGCTTGAATTTTCAGAAGTGTTTTCAGAAGTAGAAGGGGAAGAGGATTGAGAAGCTGTGTTAGACTGAGAGGCGGTTTTCAAAGAAGATATTTCTTTTAAAAGTTCATCCTTTTCTTTTTCTAAAACCTGCTTTTCCTTTTCAAAAGAATCTTTTAACTCAGCAAACTTTCTCACCAACGGTGGAATGTAAGCTGGTTTCTCAATCGGTTCAGATGTGGAAGCCTCCTCTCCGTCTTTCTCAGCTTCCTTTTCAGGAGGATAGGTCAAGATTTCTTCAGCTGGGGTCAAAGGGAGTGCTTTGGTTTTGTAGCTCTTGTTTAACTCTGTGTAGTCAAAAGGAACCTCTACACCAGCCTTTGTCTTTCTCTTTTCATCCTCAAGGGCATTCGTTTCTTCAGCTCCAGTGAAGGCCATGAGTTTGGTCAATCCTATTTTCATGTATCTAACATCATAGAGTTGTCTACAGTTGACCTTTTTCAGGTTCTGAGGATTGGTCAAACCCAAGCCTTCTTTGGCGTTATAGAAACGAGTGTCCTTAGGCTGGTTAAGGAAAATAGTCTGATCTGTTTGGTCCCTTTTAGCTAACAGATCCTCAAGTTCTTTGATTTTAGTATAAAGAGCACCCCTTCTTTCCATTAGCAAATTATTGACACCAAAAAGCCTAATTCTTTCTTTTTCAGTTGTTCTAAGCTTCTCTGTCAACTCTTTCTCACTAGCACTAAGTCGCTTATTCTCAGTTGTGAGTTTAGTGATTGTTTTCTCTGAATTGATTATCTTAATGTTTGAGCATGTCTGTTTTTCACGCAGTTGATTATATACCTCATACAACCGTTTGTAATTCACCTCAAGCTCCTTAAATATATCATGCATATCTGTTCTAGAGCAGTTATGAATAGATGAATTAGAGGTACTTACTTCATTGTCAGCATTTCTGTTCTCAGCAGCCAGGGCAGTTGCTATATCAGCATTGGTTGCAGTAGGCAGGTTCTTCTTCTCCTCAGCTTTGTCTTTCTCCTTTTCATCAGCAACAGGGGTTGACTTCAACTTTCCTTCCTTCTCATCGTCCTTCTCTTTCTCTTCTTCTTCAACGACTGCCATCAAGGCCAGATTCTCTTCTTCGTCAGAATCATCCATCCAGTGGTCTTTTTCAGCCATGAGAGCACTCTTTTCCTTGTTTTCTTCCATAGTCAGCAACATCTTCTTCTTGTTCAGATACATCTTCTGCTTGTAGTACTCAGCATCCTTCTTCCTCTTAGGCAATCTGCAATCCTTCATCAGATGTCCAGTCTTCCCACAATTGAAGCACTTTGGAGCATCCTCAGCAACAATATTCTCAGAAGAATCAAAAGATCGCTCTTTTCTTTTGTTGTTGCTGGAAGAGGACTTGCGGAGCCTGTTGTTAGAGGAGTTCTTCTTCATCTGCATATGATTGTTGAACCTCGAAGTAAGAAGGGCTATTTGCCTCTGAAAATCATCCATCTCATCATCATCTGAATCATTCCTCATTCCTGTGTCACTGTCAGTAGTCTCACTTTCTTCAACCATCATTTTATCCTTCTTGGAACCAGACTTTGAAGGCTTGTCAAGCATTAGAGCAAGGGTGTCAGCTAGCTTGTCCACCGCTCCCTTTCCTTTATCAGCTGTCACAGAGGCGACCACGAGGTCAGAAAAATCTTCAGCATACTGGTCAAGTGTATTGTACACAGCATGGATGTCGATTTCATCAAGGTCTTTCGTGTGCCTTATCTGTGAGCTCAGCTTCTTCCAGTCAGCTCCAAGAGAAGATAGAAATCTCACGTTCAGTTCCATGTTTGACTTGTGCACGCCAATCTTCCTCATCTCATTTATCAGTTGCAGGAATCTGAGGTAGGTGTCCTCGAGTGATTCTCCAAGCTTGGCTTTGAATGAGTCATAAGCAGTGAATGTGCTAGCTTTCTTCGCCTTTACTCCGATCTCCGTGCCTTGCATGATCTTGAAGATCTCATCCCACATCTCTTTTGCTGTTGACATGCTGTCAATCTGCATGTAGATGTCGTTCGGGATGGCTTGCAACAGATAGGTCTTGGCAATGAGATCTGCCCGGAGTCTTGCTCTGTCCTCATCATCATATTCATCTACCGTCTTTGCTCTCCATTCAATCTCCACCGGTGGGTTGTTCCCGTTGTCTCTCTCAACAGCTATCATCAATTGAGCGGGTCCATTGGTGATAGAGTCAAGAAGACCTGAGGATTGGTCCTTGCTCTCAAGAAAGTTCAGGAATCTGTTCTTCCATACGTTGTACTCACCCCTTCGTAGGATTGGGGGTCTTGTATCATTTCCGATTGATAATGCGTCCATTATGAGTGATCGGGCTGATCAGTTGATTGATTTGGTTCTGTTCTGTTGTTTGGGTCTTCAGTCAGATGTCTTTGTTCTGATTGCAAAGTGTCAAGATCGCGCAAGTGTTGAAAGATCGCTCAACTTTACTAACAATCTCTCAACTTTACAAAAAGATCGCTCAAGTTTACAAAAGGATCGCTCAAGTGTAAGATTGCTCAACTACAAATCTCTCAACACCCAAATCGCGCAAGGACGATGGTGTTGCGCGAAATGCAGATCGCGCAAGGTGATATTGCGCTAAGTGCTGAATCGCGCAAGCAGGGAGTGTTGCGCTATCTCTCAAATCGCGCAGGAGGCTTCAGATGGCGCAAGCTCAAGTTCGCGCAAGAAGTGTTGCGCGATACTCGAAATCGCGCAGGAGACTTGCGTGAACCTGTTCTTCTTTCAGATGCGTTGCGCAAAACTGCAGAATCTCTCAAGACTGGCTTAATCTGTACGCCGAGTTTCAGATAGCGATTTTCTACAGAAATGATCCTAGCAACAGTAGAAACCTTTTCCTTCAGCCATTTTCCTGTAAAAACAACAATAAAAGTAGAACCAGAAATCGCTCAAGTGCGAAACTTCAACGATGAAGAATCGCGCAGGAGTGTTTTTCGGCCTTCAATCGATCGATCAGCTCCGGCTCTGATACCAGATGTTAGGTCCCTGTTTTCTAGTCTATAAAATGTATGTATGGAAGATAGATCTGGGAATGAAGCTTTCCATTGATGTGATGAAGAAGTTTACAGAATGATATGAGAGTTAGCGTAAAACTTCTATCACGAGAATAGGCACTGCGGCACTAGAATATCGAAAAGCTTAACTTAGCCTTTCCCTTAAGGCATATATATAGCCTGACGGGAAAGGTAGGTTTTACAATCATTTGGGCTCCTTTTCCTAGGAGGCCCATACCTAAAAAGGTATAAAACCTTTATTACAAACTTGCCTTAAAAGGCCTATTCATTATTCTAGCTAGTCTATTTAATTAAAATCCTAATTATAAAGAGCTAAGAAACATTGATCACAATATAATGAAAATATCTCTAACAATATGTTCCCTTTTTGTCGATTCTTTGCAGGGACATTGCATTTCTACGGACTCTCATAGACTTGGGGTTATTATATGGCTTATATGTTCCCGATTAGTGTACCTCAGCTCCTAATAATTTCTTTATTTATGACGGGTGCTTCCTAGGAATTCATGTGGTAATGTTTCTGGTTTTGTGTATTATATTATCCGTCATCAGTTTTTGTCCTTTTTGTTTTCTATTCAAATTCTAAAATAAGCAGATTTGTTTGGTCTATGTGATGTATGTAACCAAATATATGCTTTTATAAAAATTCCAAGTGTTCAATAAACAGTTTGTGAAACAACGAAAAAAGAAATATTTAATTTCAATAATTTTAAAAAAACTGTTTTTTTAAAAAATAATTTATCAGACACCATAAGCCTCGCCATTCCTTCCCAGTCAATCGTCCGAACGGCCTTGAATGTGACGTCAGCAATCTTCTCTACTGCCCTGTTCATCCTCTCTTGTTTCTGTTGGGGACATTTTTGGTGATATTTTGCACAGTAATGGCAATCTGATAGTTTAGTTAGTTAATTAATTAATCACTATGTGTTATAGAGGTAGATAAATGACTGGTTCTAGTTATTAGGTTTAACTCTGGTTTGAAGTTAGAGGTTAAATTAAATAGATGAGTTAGTTTTTAACCTGAAGTATTTATTCGGCTTGTTATTGTTTAGTTGAGTTCAAGACGCGAATTGATAGATTTAGTTTGACTTGGTATTAGTTTCAAGCTTTCATGATCTGATGTGCAAATTGCTAGGTTTTTTATAATTTTACTTAGTTGGGTAGGGCTATTTCTTATGATAATTTTAATTTATAATGCTAGCAGCTAGCTCTTTCAAAAAAAAGATGCTAGCAGCTAGCTTATGTGTAGTATTTGGGTTTGATTTTTCATATCATTTAATTGTGTCATTATTCTAATCATTTTAACTATCAATCTTTAAAGTTAGCTTCACTTCCCCACCTCCTCAATTTAACTTTTGTATTTAGTTGTCATCAAATTTTAATTTTTGCAGGTCCTGGACAAGTTTATTTTCTTGCAGGATATATGGGTCATTCAAGGTTGCATCAATGTATTCAATCCTTGGTGTCTTTTTTTAATTAGGTATAAGATTGACCATTTTTGCAGGTTTAAGTCTTTGTAAAGGCCTTGTACTCACTGTAATATTGTATACCTTTTTGGGACACAATACTCTTATAAAGTTGGTTATTTTAAATAATCGAAGTTATTAGCATTTTTTTTGGTATTGGATGTGTACCTTGAATACATGTTACTTTATATGAGTGGTGACTTTATTTTACTCCGTATGTAAAGATTTTGCTTTGGTGTAAAAACATGTTAAATTATCCATTTGAAGCAATGATATACGGAGTAAGAAAATATGTAGCATGATAAATTGTCCATTTGGAGCCATAATATGAAAACAAGCAGCAGTTTTTATAGGAATAAATAAAATAAATTTTGTTGAACTATTTGCTGCGGTTGTATAGGAACCGCCGCAATAAGTAAATTAAAAAAAAATAGACACACCTATTTGCTGCGGTTGTTGACCGCCGCAAATAACTTAATCCACATTTTGCTGCTCCTCCAATTGCTGCGGTTCAGAACCGCAGCAAATAGCTCAAAATAACCGCAGCAAATAGACTTTTTTCTAGTAGTGTTTCTATGCAACAAAACACTAATGTTTATGTAAAAAAAGCCCGCAAATCAAGGTGATTTACATGCTAACCAATGTCATCAACATATAGACATGCCAATAGTTGTCTATATACATAAAAATCTTTATATCCATACATTTTTACAAATATTTACTAATTTTTCATTTTAAAATCTTCACATAGACAAATTTCATCAAATTTAGGTTGACAAAGACAATATTATACTCCGTAGTAATGGTATAGACAATAATTCTAGCAACATTTTCGGTAACTTCAACTCTAATTTTTTTTCCAATAACACTTAGGTGATGATAAAGTAGGTGAGATGAAGAATGACACAAAATGATATGATGAAGATGGAATGTGATGGAGATGGAAGACAATGAAGAAGGAAGACGAATAAGATTGAAATTGTGAAGATGAGAGGTGTTGGGTACGGTAGATTATGAATATAGAAGGTGATGAATATGAAAGAGGATTAAGATATTTGATGAAGATGAAAGAAAGAAAAGAAAAAAAAGAGAACCGTATGGGTGGAGAGAAAGGGAGGGAAGTTAAAGAATGCATAGTAGTAAATTTTAACCCCCTGTACAGGATATACACAGATGTATGCAATGATGTACACCTAGTATAATTGTAATCATTATCTGAGATAACAAGCATCTTCATTAGTAATTATTATTTGAGTTAACGAGCACCTTCATTAACATTCCTCAAATGAATGTGGTACCTTTCATTTTTTTGTGTCATCTTATGAGATGTAAAAAATCTAGATTATATTCTCTATTATTTTAAAATAGAGAATCTTTCTCAACAATGCACTCATATAATAAAATTTGTGATATACACACACACACAAATATTCCGGTCAGGAATTTCCTGACCAGAGCCCCGTCCGGCCTCCTCCATTTGGGGGCCTTCCCGGTGGTATTTTTTGCTCAAATGTTTTGGGTATGTTCCTCATCAAGTCTAGTTCATCCATACCAAATTTCAGCAAAAAATTCAATCGGGAAAGTCGTCAAATGATTTTTGCAAGTTAACTGGTCCGGAAAATACATATTCCGGACCAGTTAACTTTCAAAAATCATTTGACGACTTTCCCGATTGAATTTTTGCTGAAATTTGGTATGGATGAACTAGACTTGCTGAGGAACATACACAAAAAATTTGAGCAAAAAATACCACCGGGAAGGCCCCCAAATGGAGGAGGCCGGACGGGGGGTAACTATCTGTACCTTACCTATTGTGTGGTTCACAAAAGCAAATCATTTAAATGAGTTGTCCCACGTAAATGAATTACCCCATTTAAGTCACACAATAAGGGTGAGTACAAATAGGGTACCCCAAAATGGGAACCTACTACGAGTTCAAATAGTATTTTTGAACAAATTTTTCCTTGATTTATACGTGTTGGTGCTATAATAAAAATTATATGGACTATAGATAGAATGTGTGAAGGTTGTTTATTTACCTAAAATGTAATGATCTATGACACAATAAAATGCCAAGCTCACTTGTTAAGAGGCCCAATATAGCCTACAAGATGGAGTAGAGTTCGCCCAGAAGCGTAAAAGCCTTTACCATCATTCTTAATCGTGTTGCCTATAGACTTTGCGGCCGTCTCCCTTCAGGTATCAGATTACTTAAGCTTTGGTTTGGGTAGTCTTGTTTCTCACGTTTTTGGGTCACGAGTTGGTTACATTGACTACGACTCCACGCTGAGTTCGAGTTGTTTCGACGATTCGTTCTCCACGGTATGCTAGTATATGACCCAAGGCCAGGGTCCACGAAACTATAGTTGGTTATCTGATAAGCTCTTTTATAGTTCTATTTGTAAGGGCTTAAATACAAGATTAATTGAATATGTGGAAAATTATATTATCAGTTATTTTTAAGGAAATACAAGATTAATTGAATACGTGGAAAATTAGATTATCAGTTATTTTTAAGGAAATAAAAAGACAATTTCCTCAATGGATATATGACTTTCGTTATATAGCTATTTATACGTGGAATAATTTTTCCACCATGTTTATAGGTACATGAACAAGCTAAGAAATATCTCAAATTAAAACAAAATTAAGGTAGAGTTGTTATGAAATCTGTTGTTTAACTTTGTTGAACAACTTCCTATTTTCCTTATTTGGATGTCCCTAATTTAAATTCTCATTTTCTTAAATAGAAAGTTATATACATCAAAACAGTGTCAAATAGTGTACTCTACAGCAAAATTAAATTTATTTCGTTAATATGTGTAGGTCAAATCGAAAATTCTTTCGAGGACAGGGAGTATTTATTTGTAGGGGTAGTTTACATATTTGAACCAATTCTATTTATTACGGAGTAATATTTAATTAATGGCAGTAAATAGTAAGGGTAATTCTAATTGCAGCCCTAATTTTTCTAAATACAGCCCCCACCATCTTACGTAATAATTAAGTTATCAAATTTACCCTTTTAAGTATTTAGTACTTTATTTTAAAACATACCGAGAGTCTCATAGTACTTTATCATACATTCATACAGAGTGTTATGCGGTGTATCTTCCTCCACTTTCAATTCATCTTCGTTGGCCACACAAAATTAACACACGAACATCACGGCCTCTTTCCTCTGGAAATCACGAACTCCATTTCCGTGGAGCGCCCATCCCATCCTTCTTCATTCCTTTTAGTTTTATATTTTCTGTCAAAATCTTCATCTAAATATGACTAGCAGTCTAACAACATCATTTAAAAAGAGTTAAAATTATTTGTTGATGTACAGAGTATATGAATTCCAAAAACTAATTTGCTATAGCGATATCCAAGGAGATACGAATATACAATGTAACTACACCTGCAGGTCCACTCATCGATCTATTGAGTTTTTGCAATTATAAGGATAAAATAGGAATTTCAAATACTTATAATCGTCCCGGGGCTGCACGTAGTATTTTGAAGGCTGTATTTAGAATTAGCCAAATAGTAATTGGGGACAGGAAATAGAATCCCCAATTTAACGACCAATGACCCAATGAAATGCTTAGCCTACTTGTTAAGAGGCCCAACATAGTCTACAAGAAGGAGTAGGGTTCGCCCAGAAGCGCAAAAGCCTTACCGTCATTCTGAATCGAGTGCCTACAGACTTCGCCGCCGTTTCCCTTCAGGTATCAGCGTTTATTGTGCTCCTTTATCACTGCTTTCTCTTTTCCTTCGCCGTCGTTGACACCCCTAATCCGGCGTATCTGTGTAGTCATTGCCGAAAAATGTCGGTCGGAGAAATCGCTTGCACCTACGCCACTCTGATCCTCCACGAGGAAGGCATCCCCGTCACTGTAATACTCTAATCACCTCCCCGGATCTCATTCACCATCTACTCTCTCCGTTTCCTTTTCCTCCGATTGCTGGTTAATTGTAATCATTTGTGGTTATGCAGGCGGAGAAGATCGCCACGATCGTGAAGGCGGCCGACGTTCAGGTGGAGTCCTACTGGTTTAGCCTCTTCGCCAAGCTCTGTGAGAAGAAGAACATCGATGACCTCATCACGAACGTAGGTGGTGGCGGTGGTGGTGCTGCGGTTGCCGTTGCTGCCCCGTCCGCTGGTGGTGCCGCTGCCGCTGCTGCTCCTGCCGCTGAAGAGAAGAAGGTGAGAATACCTGTGAATTATCTGGCAGTGATTTAGTTAATATATTTATATATCATCGTAATAATTTCCGAAAGTGCTCTAAGTATGTAGAGATCCTCTATGATTGATGTGTTTACCAAGGGTGTAAATGCTTGTTTTTTCAGGAGGCCATTGAGTCCGAGAGTGAAGAGGAAATGGGGCTGGGATTGTTTGATGACTAGAGTCTAAAGTTTCTTTGAGATGTTAGCTTTTGGTTTGCAGACATTTTTGATAAGTTTATCATACTCATATCTCGTATCAAGAACTTATGAACCCTATTATGGTTGATATTTCTATTAATATCTTAGTGAATCTAATTTTTAATGCCGAAATATGACAGTTTTCAGTTTTTCTCTGGTAATGCAAATCACAAAACACACTGTTGTATATGATTTCTTCTGTGATCCTCTCTTGTGGTTTGATGATTTTGATTTGGGTATCGATATATTGGGTAATGTGATCAACCTTTAAATCTGGGAGATGCATTGATGCAAGTCATTGTGGTGGTTAGTGAACCTTGTTATTTTTTTTATATCATCTGAGTTCCTAGCTGGTTGTCTGTTGCTTGATATTGGTGTTTATTTCTGTTTGGTGTTTGATGATTTTGATTTGGGCACAAGTACATTGGGTAATATGATCAACGTGGAAATCTGGGTGATGCATTGATCCAAATTTTTGTTGGAATTAGAACCTTTTTTTTTGTTTATATTCTATACACTCGTTAAAACATTGTGTAATATGATCAATGTTTAAATTTGGGAGATGCATTGTGAGTCAAGTTTCTGTTGTGGTTAGTGAACCTTGATATGCATTTGTCAATTTGTTATTTCTTCTGTGTTCCTAGCTGGTGGCCCGCGGCTTGATATTCTAGTTTATTTCCTTTTGGTGTTTAATGATTTTAATTTGGGCATTGATGCATTGGGAACCTTGTTATGTGTTTATATTCTACACTTGAAGAGTACTTTGTGCATCCTACGATTTGCAGAACACTTGAAGAATGCCATTCTGAAATATAATCTAGGCTTCGATCACTAGTTCTTATTTTCCAAACTGAACATTTTTTATATGGTTCGAATCCTATTTTATTTTATATGAATCCTTGTAATGAGAATGACTCAATAAGATGAACTGAACAGCTTCTCGATATAAACTCTTATCCCTATTTTCCTATCACTATTCTCTTCATGAGTTCATGGTGTAGCTCAAATCATTTCTTGCACTAGCTGTAGTTAGTTTATGGACAATGCTGACAAATAGGCCTTATGGTCTTGGTTCAGCGGTGGACCAGTCACCCCTTGATGTACATATATACTTGGTCTACTAGTAATTGGTTTTGCTCGATCTTGTTCTGGTCTGGTTCCTAACAGTTTGGTTCTTACAATTGTCTACATACTTGGCCAGTTTGGTTCCTAACAGTAATTGTGTATACTATGGATATTCTTAAACATATCACTAGTCAATTCTTATTTGTGCTCTAAATGGCGTGGCAGAGATGGACTCGGGCCGGGTGGCCCGACCTGGAACCGGCCCGAACCGGTACTTTTCTGGCCCGGCCCGATGGCCCGGTCAGTGACCGATTTGGATAGGCCCGACCTGCTGGGGTTCCGTTCCGGGCTCGGCCCACCTCAAAACGTGAACTGGCCTGGCTGGTTCGGGCCCGGTCCGGGCCATTTTATTTTTATTTTTTCTTTTTTTTTTTTTGAATTTTTTTTAAGTTTTTGTGTTGGGCTGGGTATTTTGGGTCATTTGAGATGGTTTAGGATGGTTTGGGGGTGAGGGGGGTGGTTAGGGGTTAATTAGGAAAAGGCAAAAAAAAAATTGAATCGAGGCCCGGCCCGGCCGGACTCGGGGGTTACTCGGGCTGGTTCCGGGCCTCCCCTTTCCTGAACTGAGGCCCGGTCGGGCCCAGGCCCAAACTGGGCCGGGTCTATGCCTATGGCGTGGAAATAATCCTGCAAAAAGGCCTCCCATACCTATTATTCTATTAAACTGAAACTTAATACTCCGTATTATTTTTTGTACTTGGACTGTAATTTGCAGGTCTGGTCTGATCTGAAATGGTTTGTTTGGTTTGGTTTCTTTGTATTTTTACAACTACCCAAATCTGGTCTGATTTGGTTTGATGAAGTAAAAACATCCTTCCTCATTTGTCTAGAAATATTTTGGTATTTGTATACATATTTTTCATTTACATTTTTTTAACTGCTATTAATTTAGAAATATTTAATGTTTCTTCTTTCCAACATCGGTTCTTATTATCAAATTGATGGCTCCGCTATAAATTTTATCTACATATTAGAAACCATGTTCTTGTAACCACTCGTCGTTTAGTAAATATCAGGCCAGTACTGTGTAGTACTGGCTTGACCCGCCAACCGGGATCGGGACCGGGTCGACCGGCCTAGTGAGGGGGTTTTCAGGGCGGGCTCCGGGTGCAGGAAAATGGGGATCGGCCGGTCCGGGCCTTTTTATTTTTATTTTTTTTGAATTTTTGGGTTTGGGGCTATGGTAGGTGGGCTGAGTGTTTTGGCGGGGTTTGGGGTGGGGTGGGGTGGGGGTGAATAAATAAGAAAGCTAAAAAAATTAATAGAATCGACTTGACCGTGTCCCGGCCTAATTTGGTCTCAGCCTGGCCTGGTCCCGGTTGAATCCCGGGCTCGTACCGGACCTTAGTTTACCCCAACAAATTATGTTCCAGTTTGGACCGGCCCGGAGCCCAGCCCGGTAGCGGTTCATGCCTAACTGCATCAATGCGTTGAATTTTATAGAGATTTTGTTACTTTCGTTCTCTCGACTATTGTGTGACACATTTAGTACTCAACTTTTGTTTCTTCTCATTTTTAAGTTTCAACTATTGTATTAGAGACACTTTTTGTCATCAACTCAAAGTTCCTCTCTCTGAGTATTAAAATTGACACATTTAGTCATTCCAGTATGATTTTGACTCAATAAGTGAAAGACTAAAAAATCACTATTATAATAGTTGAAAGACAAAAAATGTCACTTTTATGAAAGTCGAATAACTAAAATAGTCGAGGATAAAAAATGAAAATATCAAAATTGAGTATCAAAATTGTCAAAGCACAAAATTAATGGACAAATTTAACTCTGCACCCATATAGGAGCTTAGCCTCTCTATGTGGGAACCAAAGACCACGGTAATTTAACATATGGATTTGGGCTGCAAGAATAAGATGTTGAAGATGCAAGGAATGAAAGAGAAGTTGCCCTTAAGGCTTGAGACTTAAAAAGGAATTGAAGATATAGAGAATTCTAAAGGTGAATCTGAGGATAAGATGAAACCCGTTTAGTCCTGGGTTTTGATATGCTTCCTAAAATAATAGCTTTAAATAGCAGAAACAATGAGAAACCCGTAATATGTGATTTTCATCAAATAAATACTATGCAAGAGGTTATGGGTTTTTTACAAGAATATTACTATCCATTTTTACAAGTATTTCATTTTTTAATTCTCTATCCATAGATCGGCTAAGTTTATACGGTTTGTTCAACTTTGAACCTCCATTAATGGTGGTTTCATCATGTCGGTAAGTTATTTACATAGAGGATAAAGTAGTCTTTTGATTGATACAATGAAAATCGTCAGTCTCAAACGCTGCTCCAAGCAGCGATTTGAGTTTCGCCATCATGGCGGGTTGGATAAAAACGCCAATGCAATCCGCCATTAACCAAACACCTAAATTAGAGGTTTGACTAAAACAGAACCGCTAAAGATGGTCAAACCCGCCAAAATATAGCTGATCCGCCATTATCCAAACACACCCAAAGGCATAGCATTTAAAATATCCGCACTCGTTCCAAACACACCCAAAGGGATAGCATTTAAAATATCCGCACTCGTACAAATAAATATATGTATAGATAATTGTTGTACTACACGTTGGGAGTTTAATTTCACAAAATTAGTTCTTATTTCCAACATACTTTATCTATTAGTATGATGATTGCTACTCATCCCTAGGTCTCTGAAATCTATGGTATATACAGTAGTATATTTTTGTATGATGTAATTCCATGAAAGTACTTTTCACTTTTACCTTCAAGAACATCTCCAATGTTAAAATGTGTACGGTGCATACGTGGAATGAGAAATATAGCCACATAAATATTAGTAAATAAATTCTTTCTCTCCTTATTTGAATGATTTTATATAGTTTTGGTAAGTTTTCCTCCACAATGTCAAGGAGACCGTCTAGATGTTGACATTGTTGTTGACATTGCAGGGAAAAACTTACCAAAATTGTATAAAATCATTCAAATCAGGAGGAAGATAATTTATTTGCTAATATTTATGTGGATATCACTCATGCCACATGTGCACCATGTACATTATAGTATTTGAGATGCTCTAACAATATGTATACTCCAATCCCTTTATGATTTGTAACTTTTTGTTGTAATTCGAAAAAGATAATATCATACAATCTATTTTTGTGATCCGGCCACCGAAAGGAAAAGATAGAAAACTGAAACAATCAGTGAAAGATCAAAAGGTTGAGAGATAGAGTGGAGGAAGCTTGACGGAAGTTAAAGAAAAATACGAACGGAAAAAGAGTTCTTGTAGAAGATCTAAAGAACATGTTTGATACACTTTAAAATTGTCGACGAGGTCAACTTTAGATATTATATAAATTATGGTTGATCATTAAAAAAATTATGATCAAAGTATCTAAAAGACAATCTTATATACTTTTTAAAGCTCATGTTCTAAATGATGAATTGAGACCCCTAAAAAAGTAAAAATGTGTTATATAATAGGAAAAATTGAAAATAATAACCCCAACTATGGCCGGTCCGCTCATAATAATCCCAACTATTAATTATTTTTGTATAATCCCAATTATATGGACCGTCCTCCAATAATGGTCCATGACAAGATATTACCTCCCATAACAAGTGAATTTTAAATAGAATTAAGCGTAAAAATTAAAAGTTGGGATGATTTATAGAGATTACTTGTTATATCTCTTCTCATTCACTTTAGAAACTACATGAATTTATTTATAGGGACCATTATGTGAGATAATGGAATAGGTTACCCTCTAAGGGGTCCTGACAGGTATATTTATAATAAGAGAGTAGTGTTTAAAATACAGTAATATTTCTAGACTATTACACCCCCTCAAACTGTGCGAGAGATACAACGCGCAGGTTGTCCTTTAAAAAATGAAAACGTTGACTAGGAAGACTTTTAGTAAAAATATCTGCCAGCTGTAAATGAGTAGGAACATGTTGGACTAGTAAATCACCATGAACAACTCTCTCGCGAACAAAATAATAGTTGATCTGAATGTGCTTGCTTCGTGCATGTTGAATAGGATTTTCAGTCAAGTAAGAGGCGAAAATATTATCACATAGCAATGTAACAGGTACCCTGATGGGGAATCCGAGCTCAAAGAGTACAGACCGAATATGTAACGTGTCCTGAACAGTATAGGCAATAGCACGATATTCAACCTCAGTGGAGGACTTGGACACTGTCGGTTGCTTCTTAGATTTCCACGAAACCAGATTGGGACCCAAAAAGATGGCAAAGCCAGTAGTGGAACGAGAGCTATCTGGACAGCCTGCCCAATCAGCATCAGAGTATGCTAACACACACGTGGGAGTGGCCGATGGTTGAAGCCAGAGACCATGATCACGAGTACCCTGCAAGTATCTAAAAATGCGCTTGACGGCAAGCAGATGAGTAGTACGAGGGGCATGCATAAACTGAGACACTAAATGTACTGCAAAAGTAATATCTGGCCGTGTCAGTGTTAAATATTGTAATGCACCTACCATGCTGCGATACTCTGTAGAGTCTGTTAGTAACTCGCCATCAGTGAGAGTAAGTGTAGTACGAGATGCTAAGAGAGTACGAACAGACTTGACAGTGTGTAAGTGAAAGCGAGCAAACAGATCTGTGACATATTTTTGCTGAGAGAGAAATAAACCTTTGGAGCTACGAGTAGCTTCTGTGCCTAAAAAATAGTGTAGGTGTCCCAGATCTTTCATGGCAAATTGATGAGAAATAAGAGAAATAAAATGATTAACAGCAGTCGCAGAATTACCAGTAATAATAATATCATCTACATATAATAATAAATAAATGATAGAATTATTATGGCAATAAATAAAAAGAGAATGATACGACTTGCTGCAGGAAAAATGATGCTGAAGAAGAAAACTACTAAACCGATGAAACCAGGCCCGTGGGGCTTGTTTAAGACCATAAATAGCCTTACGCAAGCGACACATGTGATTAGGAAACTGAGGGTGAATAAAACCACGGGGCTGGCGCATGTAGACTTCTTCAGTGAGATGACCATGTAAGAAGGCATTTTTAACATCAAGCTGATGAACCACCCAACCAAAGGAAATAGCCAAAGTAAGAACAATACGCACAGTGGTAGGTTTAATTACAGGACTAAATGTTTCAGAAAAATCTATACCAGCCTGATGATTAAATCCTTGAGCAACTAACCTAGCCTTATGCCGTTCTACTGTGCCATCAGAATGATATTTTGTTTTATAAATCCACTTACATCCGACAAGATTCTTAGAGTTGTCAAACGGAACAAGATCCCATGTACGATTAGTAATAAGTGCATTAAACTCCTCAGCCATAGCCTCTCTCCATTTTAAATGTTTATTTGCCTCAGAAAAACAAGACGGGTCAGAACCAATAACAGCTGTGTGTAATGAAAAAATAGTTTTTGGTTTAAAAATCCCAGACTTGGCACGTGTCTGCATTGGATGAGCATTAGCTACTGGACCGGACACTGGGGCACTTATGGGCACATTGGCCGAGTCTAGTTTGTCAGAAGAGAGCTGATTGGAGTCGGGCTAACAGAGGGGGCTGGTGGCTGGGTTTGAACTTGATGTCACCGACTGAGGTTGGTGTAAAATCGGGCTGGGAGGTGTGGAGAAGTTTAATGTAGGAGAACCTGGTTCCAGGCTTGGGGTGGTGGAGGGTGAAATACTGATCTGGGAGCTAGGCCGCGGTTTGCTCACAGTATGTGGATTAGAGAAGAAAAAGGAGTTGGCTTGGGTGTTAGCTACTGATTGCTGTGGACGGTGTGTGCTAGAGTAAGGCAGTCCCTTAGAAGAATAAGAGACATTGGAAACTAATGGAGCATCTAAGGTGGTGAGAGGACTGACAGGTGGAGGAACCCAAGAAGATGACACCAAACTAAATGGATAAATATTCAAGTGGAACCTAACATGACGACTAATGTAAACTTGCCGTGTAGTAGGATCAAAACAACGGTACCCCTTATATCCCGATGCATAACCAAGAAAAACACATTGAACAGAACATGGTGAGAGTTTATTAGAGGAGGTGGCCGAAAAATTAGGATAACATGCAGTTCCAAATACGCGCATGAAAGAATCATCAGGTACTTTCCCAAAAAGTTTTTGGAACGGGGAAAGGCCATTAAGTAAAGGAGATGGTAATCAGTTAATAATGTATGCAGCCGTATACAAAGCATCTACCCAAAAGTGACTCGGAACCGAAGCTTCAAGAAGCATGGTGCGAGGGAGCTCAAGAAGATGTCTATGTTTACGCCCAGCAACACCGTTTTGTTGAGGCGTATTAGGACAAGATTTTTGAAAATAAATGCCTTGAGATATAAAAAACTGCTGCATATCATGATTAACAAATTCACCTCCTCCATCACTTTGAAAAATTTTAATTTTGTGAGTAAAAAGATTTTCAACTAAAAGTTTAAAATTTTTAAAGTGGTGAAAAACTTCACTCTTACGATGCATTGGGTAAATCCATGAGAAACGAGAGTAATCATCAATAAATAACACATAATATTTAAAACCCAAGTTTGAGAAAACAGGAGATTGCCACACATCGGAATGAATTAATTGCAAAGGAACAACACAATTATGAGTAACATCAGAAAAGGGCAATCGTTGTGATTTTCCTAAACGACAAGCAACACAGTCATAAGTAAAGCTAGAGCTAGTACATAAGGATTTATTGTGTCTAAGAAAATTCAAAACTTTGTCACCACAGTGACCTAATCTACGATGCCAAACTGGACCAGATGCTGACAGAGATGCTAAGGCTAGCGGAGAGGAGGACGGCAGACGGATAGGATAAAGTGGCCCATTACTGGAAGCTTGCAGAAGCACTGCCCCCGAGATTTTGTCCTTAACAAAAAATGAAATTTTATCAAAAATTACGACACAGTTGTTATCAGCACATAATTTTTGAATAGAAAGTAAATTAAATTTCAACTGAGGCACATGATAAACAGATTTTAAAATTAAAGGCCGGCTAGACGAGGGTATGGACACATCACCAACATGACAAATGGGAAGTTGTTCACCATTAGCAACACTAATAGAAGTAGAGCCGGAGTAAGGAGATTTATTTAACAATATACCTTCTGATGCCGTCATATGAGCGGAAGCTCCCGAGTCGGGATACCACAAAGCCGAATTAGTTTCTCCCGAATTTGTCATCAAGGCGGGTGCAGATGGCTGAGAAAATCGGGATGGACAAACAATTGCCGAGTGACCTGTAGAAAAACAGATTTGACACACAATAAGAGGTGGGGCTGATCCCAGAATACCCCCATCTGATGGAAAGCCTACAGAACCATAGTTAGTAGCACATACAGATAAGGCATGAATATTTAAGCGTGACACAGGAGAATTACTAAATACAGTACCTGAAGTGGCAAAATATGGAGGCTGACCACCCCTTTCTGCTGACCGTGTGCTGCTGTGCTGGGAGCCCCACCTGGGAACTGTCCTGGCAGTAAACCGGTGCCCTGTCCAGGTACCATATAGCCTGGCTGTGCATTTCCCTGCTGCCCATGTTGAAATCTGCCGCGTCCACGCCCCCCACGGCCTCGACCACCCCTTCCCCGGCCACCTCGGCCACAGGGAACGAAACCCGGAGGACGCTGAGGAGCTGCCTGCGGCAAGGCTTGCGCTGCAAAGGCCGGATGGGTGGCTGGAGCTTCTAGTTGCTGGAAGTATTTCTCCCGTTGTTCGACCTCAATAAGATGATTCCTAAGAGTCTCAAATGGGAAGCTTTGGGGAAACAAGGTAACCATATTAATCATAGACGCATAGTCCTTCCCCAGCCCCATTATAGTAGATTTGAGCACCTCAGGATGAGAAACTGGACAGTTAATACAAGCTAAATCATCCACCAAAATTTTAATTTCCCGTAGATAACTGTCCATAGATTGATCAGGCTTCTTTCTAATAGTGTTCAACATGTGTTTTAATTCCATAGACCTGGCTAAACTGGCAGACATGAATCTCATCTCCAATCGTTCCCAAATCCCAAACGAGTGTTTTAAATCACGAACATCAATAAGCACATCACGGGATAATGTTGCAAACAACCACAAACGAATAGTTTGATCAACACGCAACCATGAGGAATACTCGGGATTAGGGACTTGACAATTGGGAAACTCTATGGAATAGATAGAAGGTACCTGAATTGAGCCATCAACCATACTCAGAAGACCCTGAGATACAAGAAAGGACTCAAATTGGGTCCGCCACGTGGTGTAATATAATCCTCAACAGCTTGCAATTTAGTAGTCACAATGTTAGTGATGTTGGTGGCCACGTGAGATAAAGACTGTGCTAATTCTACCATAGAAGGAGGGTTGGTTGATGCAGGGCCAGGCCGGTTAGCAGGAGCCGAAGTCGAGATGCCGGGTGAACCCACAAACGTGGGTCCCGAAAACTGGAGGGCCGGTGGGGCAGAGAACTGTGGCGGCGGCTCTAAGGACATAGGCGGGACATGAGACGGCGCGGACCACGAGAACAATGGCGGCAGCTGTTGAAAAAGACTGTACGGGGATGGTTGACTTCTCGACGGCGTAGCAAAAGAGGAGGCCGAAAGAGAAGCAGTGCTTGGCATAAGAACGGACGACTGCAAACCTGTAGAAGTTGGTGCGCCGCTGATCTCCGTGCTAGCCGGAACGGAGATGGCTGTAGTAGAGCTGAAATTTGCGACAGTATTCATCGCAGGGGAGGAGGATGCGCAGAATGAGATGCAGCGATCCCTAGGAGAGAGAGAAAACGGCAGAAAAAAAAAAGGTATGAACCGTAGCTCGTGATACCATGTGAGATAATGGAATAGGTTACCCTCTAAGGGGTCCTGGCAGGTATATTTATAATAAGAGAGTAGTGTTTAAAATACAGTAATATTCCTAGACTATTACATTATTGGCGGAAGGTCCCTAAAGTTGGGATTATTCTAAAATAATCGATAGTTGGGATTATTATTAGCGGATCGCCAATAGTTGGGATTATTACAATCAATTTTTCCTATATAATAATGTTTTTTATGGAATATTCTTCTAAACCTATTATAATATCTGTTCTTGTTAATGCCAACATCCTTGATTGAGATGAGACTCGAACCTTCGACCTCCTCTTTGGTGGATCCACAAGGTACTTGACACATATATATAATAATGTATTAAATTTCATGAAATACAAATAGATTAAAGATGAAATGAGGCCCCTAAAAGGGAGAAAATAGTGTTATATAATAATGTATTAAATTTCATGAAATACAAATAGATTAATTAGTTCAAGGTTAGGGTAACTAATGCCTTCTTCATCTCAACAACAAGACTAACAGTATTCAATTTAAGCCCGACCTAAACTTTGAAAACATCCTAGTCAGTCTAATGTTGCAACCTAATCAGTTCACAAAGAATGAGTTTACAGAAGAGTAAACACAAAAAATTAAACTGAAATTTTCATAAATATGCAAATGACTCATGCACATACTACACCGAAAGTCACACAACAAAAGCTGCCAGAGTGCAATGCACCCCCCTACGCTTAAACTTTGGCATCACCCTCGATGTCTTAAATTAATTCACATAATAATGGGGGTAAAAGAGAATGGGTCATGAGTGCACAACTCAAAGAGAAAAGAAGAACTAAAAGAGAAAAATAGCTAAATAAAAACTAGAACATATCACTGAAAATATATAACCCTTAAAATCGAAATCGTCACTCCCTGGCAACGACGCCAAAAATTAGAACGTATCGCCAAACACTGATGTGAGTTTTCTCGCATTTAAAATAAATGTACCAGTACAGGGTTTAATAGGAGTATAGTCTCCAAAGGGACAGAAAAAGGGAATTAAGCATTTATTAAATTTAGAGATTACATTAAAAAATGTGATATGCAAGATTTTATTTTTTGGAATTAAAATTGCAACTAAAAAAGCTAGCTTAAAGGGACCTTTCTAATTGATGACAAAAGGGATATTAAAAAAATAAATGACAGAAGGGAAACCTAGATTGATTCCAAGGGCAACCAGTTTGGGGCTGATCATGCTTAATCATATGAAAATTATTTAATTGAGCAACACAAGTCAATACTAGGCTCTTACCGCTCTCGCGGCGTAGAGTACAATAATTTAGAGAACCAATCTGATCTATCATGCGGACAAGTATCTGAACTATTGTCAAAACGAGCAAGTGTTTCTCAAATATTTAGTTCAAGGGTATATTCTTTCCAAATTTTAAAATTATAATTTCTGTTGTTCCAAAATGAAGTTGGGTGCTACATTTTCTGTCATGCATGACATTAAATTTAAGGTATATATGCCTGTTTTTCTTTTTCTTTTTTAAATTGAAAGTTACTTTAAATAATACCAACTATCACTCATCAACCAATAATAATACATACTTTTAAAATGATTTTTAATAACACCAACTATTTGAGTATAAAACAAAAATAATATGGAGTCACTTTTGTACAAGAAATTCAGTCATTTAAGATATAAAAACTAATAACAAACCATCATGTAAATGATATTGGGAAATACAATCATATATTTTATATTTTGGTGAATTAAATGACTAAACTTGTGCTGAAAAAATGTTCTATATAAATTTCTGTCTATATTTAAATGATTTGTATTATTACAATTTATTTTCAAAGTACGTAATATTCTTAATTCATAAAAGATAATTTGTATTATTTAAAACTAATTTACTTTTTTTAATATAAGTTTAAATAACACATTTTTGGAATGAGGATACTAGTTTCCAAGCATATGATGGCTTGGATAGTTGCATGAAACACGGGGAATTATTTTGGGCTTTTAAACTGAGATCAACTCTATCTCTATGATTATTTAATTATACTTTGTATCTATAAAAGCTCCCATATCAAACTCTTCCTAGATAGCATTACTCATATAATAGTCTATTATTTTCAATTCGAAGAGTATCAATTCTCCTATCAAAATCTTAGAGTTTCATTCGATCATTCGGCTTGAATTGCAATGGAAATGTGTTTCAAGTTCTTCATCTTCATTGTCTCCATATTCCTCTTCCAAAATGGTCTTTTGTGTATCTCGGCATCACGTCTTTTTCAATCCAAAGTATGTTATATAGATCAAGACTGCTTGTAATTTACGTATACACAACTAGCACACTATACTCAAAAAACTATTATATTCTTCTCAAAATATGATACCTTATATGAGCGGTAATTGAATTGTTCAAGGATAGAATAAATAATAATAGTGAATATAATAGTTTTAAGAAGTGAGAAAAATGTATATGAATAAATTTTACCCATTATATATTTTCAATTTGCATTTAATTTACCTATGTCACAACAGGTTTACATCGTATATATGGGAGCCAGGCAGCAAGAGGATGTAGAGCTCACCACTGCCAATCACTATGATATGTTAGCTACTGTGCTCGGAAGGTGCCACTTTAATTAATATTTTTCTTTGTCACCTTAATCTAGTTATGTTACAAGAAAAATGCTTTAATAAGAGCTCATTTGGCGAGCATCGGAGCATGTTTTGCGGTTTACGAGCCAACTTTTTCACCAAACACGTAACTTTTGATTTGACGGGCTAAATTGTGTAACAATAACAAAAAGTAAATTTGAAGTTACTTTCCTGTCTGTATTGACTGAATTTATTGTAGAGGGTCATTTCAATTATTTTTCGTATCATTTTTTTATTTTATAAATAAAACAAATTTTAAATATAATTTTTACATAAATCAACTGAATAAACCAAATTATCTACTTCAGCCAAATTTCATAAGTTTCAGCAGAATTAACCGATTTTGGTATAACCAAATTAAAGAGGCTCTAAATCTTTTGTTTTGTGGTCAATCTTTGTTATGGATTTTTTTTAAATATTCAAATTATGGGTACCATAGAATCCTTGAATATTTTCTCTTTTTTAAATATTCAAATCCTTGAATTTGAACGAGTTTCGACTTTCGACTCTATGACTTCTTTCCTCATATGGGTACCATAGAATCTACCTAATAATAAATAGAGTACGTACCATGCAGCCAAGAAGTAGCGTCGAGTTCGATGGTTTACAGCTACCGGCACAGCTTCTCCGGTTTCGCCGCCAAAATGACCAAAGCCCAAGCACAAAACTTTTCAGGTATTTTACCGGCCGGTTTGTTACCCCACGCGCACCTAATTAATCTTCTTAATTAATGGACTTTTTACGGGCTTTTCATAATTAAATAATAATATGACTTCACTTGTTTATTATAAAATGTTGATACAATTATTGTTGGAATATAATTCACGTCAAAAAAAGCTATCCGTTATTAAAAAGTTCACAAGATAGTTCACTAAATGTTATGGGTTATTAAAATATTTGTTAGGTTTTTTGTGACAACTAGCTTTTACTGACTAAAAAATTTTTTACGGTAAAAAAGTTGTATCATCTCTTTGATAAAAAATAAGTTTGATAAAACAAGTTGTAACTATTTATTATTTAATCTTAAAAGCTATGATTTTTTAGATGCTACCCGGTTTAGCTTTGTTATTTCAACAATGTTTGGAACTATTTAAAATGATCGAGATTATACAATAATTGCTATTTCAAAGTAGTATAGTAAATTTGAGACGACTTTTTTAGTAAATCAGGAAAGATGACTTTTCAATATCACAAAAAGAATATATATAAGAACTTCAAATAGGAATGGCACAATAGACTCTTATATAATACTTTTCGAGTTAAGTTAAGCTGAGTCAATTAAAGTGATTCATTTCCATTTGAGAAATGCTAGAGGTACCCCAAAATGGGGTACCCCATTTGTACCTCACTATATGAGTGGCTCACAAAACCCCAACCCCACAAAATAATTGCCCCACTTAATTCATTGCTTTTTTTTAACCACAAAACTAGGGAGGGGGTACAAAATGGGGTAGGATTTGGGGTACCAATAGCAATTTTGTTTCCATTTTAGGATCTTCATAGCTTTGTCCCCCACTAATCTTGTCTCCCAATCCTCGTATAATTTCACCTGGTCTTTTAGGTAGGGCACAAGTTTACATTAGCCAATATATTATTAGCAGCTGAAGCTTCAAATTAATAAATAGAAATTACCCAAATAGGAGTAAAAACGTTTTAAAATTCCAAAATAGGACTATCATATTTTTTATTCTCTGAATAGGACTATAGGAGTAATCTGGCAAGTTTGAAAAAATGCCATGTTTAGATCCCAGTGATGCGAAACTTGACAGAAATTTACTCTTATTCATGGAATAAAAAACATGATCGATAGTCATATTTCGAAATTTAAAAACGTTTTTACTCTCGTTTAAGGAGTTCTCTCATTAATAAATTATTGGTAATTTTATGATTTGTATCGTACTAACCTATATGGCTATATTCATACGGAGTACAATACAGTTTAATAATAGTATGCTCCCTCCGTCCCGGAAACAAGTTCTCGAGTTGACTTTCACACATTTTTAGGAAATAAATTTACTGAGGGGTAAATTTTACTGTTTTGACACTATTTCCACTTTGTTTGACACTCTTTTGCACTGTTTGACACTATTTAGCATTGTTTCTTTGCCTTATTTATTTAATTACAATTATATACGGAGTATTAGTTATTCAGGCTTAATTATAATTTATATTATAAATATTAACACTAGCTATTGTAATTAACTTTACATTAAGTAGTTGCGATTTGCGAAGCTAAGACCGTATAGGTTTAAGCTAAGGAATTGTTTTAAGTCTACAAAAGAGAGCCTAACAACTCTGATACTAAGAAATACGGAGTATGTTTCAATATACTCCGTACAAGTTATAATTTGCAGGCCGAGTCAAACAAAATTTGAAATACTTTTCTCAAAATCGTATAAGAATTTGTTGTTTTTCTTTTTTCATTAAATACATAATTTGTAAAAGTATACTCGGTATATTTTATGAATACATTACTTCATGCCTCCATGCATCCCAATTTTAATAATTATCAAACTAATTTAATTATCTACAAGGGGATTTAAAATTAAATTGTCATCACTCAACCTTAAAAATCCAAAATAATCTGGTTATGTTGATGAAGACAAGTAGACTTTATAAATAATTTTGAGAAGAATGAAGTATATATAATACATGGTTACTTTTAATTACTAGTATTAATTAGATTACATTGGTAGTATATACTATATAACCGAACTTTTTATAGTTTAGTCCGATAAATTTCTTTTGAGAAAACACTATATATCTAGAAAATATTGACATTACTTAAAACATCTAGACATGCTATTTGTATATAGAGTTAAAATTAGGTCTTCACAAAAATTAGAATTAACTGTAACAAAAGAATGAACTTTTAATTATGGCATGCATTTGGTGGAATCTGGTCAAGCACGCAGCTGTTAATTAAACATAAATCTACTTTCCGGTCACGGCCGTCTAATGAACTTGGAGGCCCAGCCGTGTTCAAAATGCAAATTTGAGGCCCCACGTTAATATAAAAAACTACAAAATATATTCGATGTAAATTCTTATTATATTCAAATCAATTGAATACTCATTAAATAATGTAATTAAAGAATTACATGTTGTAACTTTCCTTTCAAATAATTAATCTCAACATTTTTTGTAAATGATTTTAATTTATGAGGGCATTATTATATGGAGTAATGCAGTGTGAGTTTAGCTGCAGGCTGCAGCCCATATTCATATACGATAGTATACACTATTACATTATATAATTAGTTAATATTAATGACCTAAAAATACTACTATTAGCTTCATATAAATATTGGGGCCCCATGCAAAGTGAGGCCCTGTTCCGTTGAACCTAATGAACATGCTAAAAAACGGCCCTGTTTCCCGTTCTAATCTCGAAAAAGTAAAGTGCAATTGCATTTTTGTAGGCTTGCCTGGCGTTGTTAGAGTGATCCCTAATTTCTTGTACAAGACACAGACGACCAGGACTTGGGATTACCTAGGTCTTTCCTTGAATAATTCTGCACCAAATCTTGAGACTGATACTGACATGGGAAATGGTACCATCATTGGCCTTCTTGATACAGGTCTTCTTTCCTAATTGATTTTCTCTACTTTGTTTCATTTTGAGCCTCTTTAGTAGCACGAAAATTGGCTCATTTGACTGATTCTGCTAAAATTTATGAAGTCCTCGCTGAAGAAAAGTATCAAAACATACTGGAATGAAAATGATTTCTTTCTATATTGCTCTGCCTTCCGGTTTTACATTGTACAGATATATATACATGATTTGGTCACTACGCTAGAAGGTACTGGAAAGGAAGTATTAATTTCCTCCTTCAGTTACCGGATATAAAACTTAAAAGGAAAAATACATGGAAAAATACATTAACTAATATAATATTGTACATATATAGAATATGTCGTATGCCTGTGCCAATAAAAAGATGTATTGGCTTATTCTGCTGATTTAAGAAAAAATTATTTTCAAAATATATTTATCAATAAAATAAAGAAAAATTATATGTAAAAATAAGTAAAATGATTATCTACAGTAACTTCAACCAATAAGCTAGAAAAGTAACTACAACCATACTTTTTCTGCTTATTACACAATTCAGTGCGCGAAAGCAAAAATTACGTGTTTGGTGAAAAAGTTGGCTGATAAGCCTGATAAGCCAGAAAACAGTGTTGTCAAACGGCTTCTTTATCTTCTTATTATTGAAAAATGATATTTTTCTTGAACTATTACTGAAATAATTCGAATGTATGAATAAGAATATGACTAAGAGCCCGTTTGGTAGCACGAAAATTGGCTTATTTGGTTGTTTCTACTAAAATTTATGAAGTTCTGGCTAAAGTGGCTGCATTGGCTGATTCTGTTGATTTAAAAAAAAATTATTTTTAAAATATATTTTATTAAAAAAATAAAGAAAAACTTATATGTAAAATAGCTAAAATGGTCATCTACATTAACTTCAGCCAATACAGCCAGAAAAGTAACTTCAACCTTACCTTTTCTGCTTATTACACAATTCAGCGCGCGAAAGCAAAAATTACGTGTTTGGTAAAAAAGCTGGTTGATAAGCCTGATAAGCCGAGAAACAATGTTGCCAAATGACCTCTAAGTTACCATCTAAAGGTTCATATTTAATGCCTTGTAAAAAATAATTGAACACAACCATCATAAAAATTTATTATGATTATTTCGTACAACAGTCATATTTTTGTCCAATATCCTTATTTTTGTCTTATATGAGTCATTTTTTACAATAATATAAAGGGAGATTTACCTAAATGGGAGTAATTAAAGTTTTAATTGCCAAAATAGGACTAAAAGCTAAAAATCCCCTAAATAGGAGTTATTATTTATAATTGTACATAAATACCCCCAATCTTGACAAAACACAGAAGAGAGGCGGAAGAGAAAAACACAGAAAACCGGTTATCGCTGACTGATTGCCGGACTAGCCGCTGCCAGCCGCAGTCGACCGACGCTACAGCTTCCAACTTTGCCGCGCCTGCATATTTGGCCGCCACCGGTGCAGACATGGCTGCCACCGCCGTAGATTTGCCCGCTGCTAGCCGCCAACTTCCACCCCTGCAGATCTTGCCGCCGTCACTGCAGACCCCGCCGCCGCTATTGCAGATCCGGCCACCACAACTTCAGATCTAGTCAATGTCGTATCTTAGGCCAACTTTTTTGTCTGAATGCCAACCTGAATCGAGAATGCCATTTTAATGGCATTTTCAAAGGAAAATGCAAAAATTTTGAAGTGTAAGAATGCCATTTTAATAGCATTTCTATGGAAAAATTTTGCAATTGAAACAGAAGAAGTTGGGAAGAGAAAAACACAGAAGAGAGGCGGAAGAAGGAGGGGATGAACAATGAATTACTTTACTCTTCCTTCAGATCTGGACCGGAATTTCTACTATACTCACTCTCTCGTTGTTTGCCTGGTCTTCTTGTCTCTACTCCTCGCCGATGTTCACCTCCAGCCGATGCTCATCATCGCCGCTCGCCGCACCAGAAGAGCTCGTTGTTGCAGCTTTCCAATCGGAGAAGATGAGCGGAGAAGAACACTCGCCAACTTGCAACCTGAAATACGAGCAGATTGGATAAGAATTTAAGAATCGAAAAAGAAAACCTATTACACCAAGAAGAGAAGCTGAGTAGGTGGTGCGCGGAGAAGGAAGGGACCGGTTTTGTGTGGAGAAGGAAAGGTCTGCGCACGAGATGGATTGCACTTAGAAAGAGGGCAAAATTGGAATAATTGTCCTATTACGGAATAAAAGTTTATGTACTCCTATTTGGGAATTTAACTAGTAATTAAGTCCTGTTTAGGACAATAAACCCTAATATAAACATTAAATAACTTTTGAAAATAAAAAAACCTGGTCATTATATCTGTTCTTTCAAGAGTACACTCACATGATAGCTTTTAAATGGGAATTTGACTTTGTATTCCATGTTTCGGATGATATTGGATTTGCACTCTATTTTAAAAATCATTAATATTTGCACACCAACAACCTAAAATTGTGAAGTATTGGGGTTCAAAGTGAAATGGTTTTATACTGGAATGAGTTACATGATATGCATTAATGATTGAGGAAATAGAGTGTAAAGTCAAACATCACTCAAAATATGGAGTACACTCTTCTTTGAATGGAAAAGCTTTTATTATTAGAAAAAGAACTAGCAAGTAACCATAAACCACATCACACACCTCAAAACTCAAAAGTTAACCTTGATTATGATAAGACTCAGAGACGATCGATCAACCCGAGAGACCAACGTATTTCATTTATGATAAAACGTATTTCAACTCTAGAGATCAACTCGGAGTATATAAATAATTTGGTGATAACAAAATATAAACTGATCGCATATTATTTGTTGGCTGCATACTAGAGAATTTGCAGATATGGTTAGATTGAATTTGGCCAGGCCCATACTTGTCCAATTTAGCTCCTATGAAAGATTTAAATCTTAAGATAGTACCCCCTCCATCCCCTTTTAAATGTCCCGTTTTATCATATTGGGATGTCCCTATTTAATTGTCTGATACCTTATTTGGTAACGTTTGTGTGGCTCAAAATCATTCTTACTTTATTCTTACTTTATCATTTGATATCAACCACACAAACCCGCTTTTCTTAAAATTCGTGCCACCCAGCCTCTTCTGTCCCAATATAAAAGGAATTTGTTCGGACTATTTTGCTAGAATCTACACACCCCAAAAAAGTTCATGTTAGCACTACAGCACAACTACCCAAACTCACGTGGAGCTGATGACGTGGACTATTTCGACGGATTTTGACATATTCCAATCAAAATGTTCTTATACGTGCAGGTGTGACACCAGAAAATGAAGCCTACAATGATGAAGGTCTTGGACCAATTCCTTCAAAGTGGAAGGGGTACTGTGAGACTGGAGATTATAAGTCATTCAATCCAAAGAAAGACTGCAACCGGAAGTTAATCGGAGCTCGTTACTTCATCGATGGGTATCTTGCCGAGATCGGGCAACCCAATAGTACTGCAGGAGTTACAGACTTTATATCTCCAAGGGATAATCTAGGGCATGGGACTCATACTTCAAGTACCGCAGCTGGTTCGGTTGTGCCCAATGCGAGCTATAAAGGGCTCGCATTGGGAACGCTGAGAGGGGGTGCACCCTGTTCCAGGGTGGCTATGTATAAGGTCTGTTGGGAGGGTCATAAGTGCACAGCCGTTGACTTTCTCAAGGCCTTTGACGAAGCCATTCATGACGGCGTTGATGTCATTTCGGTTTCTATTGGCTATGATGTGCCTTTGTACTCCGAAGTCGACCCTAATGATTTACTCAACTTTGGTTCTTTTCATGCCGTCGTGACACATGGAATTAGTGTGGTGGCAGCCGGAGGGAACAGTGGGCCGGCGGCTCAGACAGTGTGTGCTTCCGCGCCGTGGATCTTAACGGTCGCTGCTAGTACACCCGATAGAGATTTTCCTACCCCAATAATCCTAGGAAACGGACAATCCTTAAAGGTAAATACCAAGTATTAGTGTATCGCTATAATATAGTTCTCCGTATCTGTATATTTGTTAGCCATTGTCACGAGCTACTATGATTTTTTTAATTAAATTACTATTACGCGTATGATTTACTCTCGTAAAAAACAAGGTCACCAACAGGGCTTTTACATAATTTCAATTAAAAATGCATATTGGTCAAATTAAAGTTAGAATAACCCCTGATAAGGATGTATTGGACTAGTTTGAGTCCCATATTAGTCTAGAATAGAACACACCAAACAAAAGCAGATAAGATCAAATTTAAATCGACTAGATCAGATTATGTCAGACCAAACTAGATTATACATTCATACTTCAATAATTGGTAAATACATATAGAACATACGCCTATTAGATCGTACCATACCATATTACCACACCATTCAAATTTAGAATAGATCAGATATAAACAGAGACCATTCCATACCAAAACACAGAATTTACAATATAAATAAAAGCATCTCAAAGTGCGTGAGCTCGTATATACATGGTCCATGCATCTCATGAAATTATTAGTGCATTAGTTTGTGTAATTATGTTTCCCATCCATATAAATGTAGGGTGAAGCAATATTGACTCGAAACGATACAGGTGCCGTTACCTTGGGTTATGATGATGAGTCGTCCGGGTATAACTTGCACCATTTTACTCTTCTATTATTGTTAAAAGAGTTACGGAGTAGATAATAACTTAATTGTTGATGCTCTGTCATGGCTAATTATTTCTTCTTCAACGTTTCCATTTTGACTTTTGTAATTGAAGTAGATAGTGTTTGCAATAGCTTGTACTTTAAAAAAATCTCTTTTTATAATGATTTTGGAAAAAATGCTTAATAGCGAAAGTTGATAGTGTTTGATAAAAAATGATTTAAGTAACTCTTACTTGATTTTATAAAAAAAAATGACAAAATACAAACACTAATGAGAGTAAAAAGCTAAAGGAATAAAGTGAAGCTAATGAGGGGAATGTAAAAGAGAAAGCTATTGGAAAGACCGCCTAGCAGATTTCAAAACTCGATATGCATGTAGCCTCCCTAGGCTTAAACATAATGAAAGCTTTGCCCAAACGAAACATCACCCTAAACGCTTTGACTGAAATTTCACCCCATATATTATCAATCTTGGCTTGAAGACCTGAACTTTTTCTGGGCATCAATTGGGAGCGCAATTTCCGATTTGGGTGACTTAAGCGATCAAGTAGTTCCTGGTTAGAGTCATAATCTGAAGGCTCGTCATTTTTATCACCCTGTAATAAAAATACGTCTTTGTTCTGCTCTGGATTTGAGAAAGAAACCTATAGAGGAACAACGTCAATGACATCCTGAAATGCCACGACTTTTCTCTTCTGTCATACTATCTGATTCCATAAAAGCCTTTTCAATACCTCTCACATTGTCCTCTACCATCCCTACATCTCTCCCCAAACTATTCAGGTCTTCTTTGAGAAGAAGAGACGAAACAAACTCGAATTTCCTATAGTAGAATCAGCTGAACTATACAAATAGCCCTGAAATCCTCAAAGTGCCTCCTCACACTCCCTTTCTACCATTTTTGTTGATCTAATATATAAAGCATAAATGAATCGATTAAAGTATTAGTTGTACTTTTCTGAGATTTCATCTAACATCTAATCTAATAGCAATATAATTGTGAATCATGGTTGGTACCCCTGATTTGTGTCAATACACCTTTGGCATAAAGATGTTGTACATTGCTATTAAAAAGTGGAACCTACTTTTTCATTTCGCTCCTTTACCCTTACACCGTCTAATGCTTTCACATCCATCAACTTTTGCGGCACACTAGTTCATCATCAGACCAGACGAACTAAAAAATAATACTCCGTATAATTCAACGTTGAAAGCTTGAGTCGACACTTCTACTATCCACTCAATTCATGCTATTAAATTCGGTGGGGGGAACTATCATGCTTGTACGATTTATTCGGTTTGGGAGAATTAGTACCAAACTAAAACCATTTGAGTTTCGGTTCGGTTTACCAAAGTTCGGTTTCTTATGTTTATTATTTTATTTGATCAAGTTCTATATTTAGAATTAGAAAATGAAACTATTAGTTGATCTCATCTTATTGTATTTATTATTTAAATAAAAGATAGAAAAATAAATAATAAAATATTATAAACTAACACCTAATTTATCTTACCAACACTGATGACATTGAAACTTTTAACATCTTTTCGATCACTAGAAAAAAGATTAACTTCTCACAAAAAATTTAGTTGATTAACATTTATAACACTACATATCACATAAAATAGTCTAAGAAAACTAAATGAGTCATAGGTACTGTACAAATGTTGTAATATTCACAATTTTATCAAATGAATCATGTAAAAATATAAATGCAATATATTATTGTTATCACAAAATTTCTTATCATACAAGTAGAGTACAAAACATAACAAATACAAATATATCATATTAGCTAACTTTGTCATAATGTAGGAAATGTGTAAAAGAAGTTAAAATGGTATATGCTAAACAGGTACCGAGTATTTTTTATGTCTAAATTATTTATTTATATCCTAAAGATGAAGAGTGAAGATAAATACAATATACACACACACACATTACAAGTAATTCAGTGTTCGATTCGGTTTTTGGTTTTTCAGTTTTAAACCAAACCAAACCAAACAATTCGGTTTGGGCAAATCCTTACCAAACGGTTTACTTAAGTAAAACCAAATCAAATTAAACCACTAATTTTCGGTTTGGTTCGGTTCAGTTAAACCAAACCATTATGCCCAACTCTAGATCGGATTTTACAAATTTTGCATTAATATTAGGCAAACATTCTTGCACCTTGTGCGAGCAAACACTAGTCTAAAACGAATGAACCCATCAAAACTATTAGCATCAAAGGATAGATGAACTTTGCCTAAACCCGCAAACCTTGTAAACGTCCAAGATGACCCATTTTGAAGTTGAAAGAAGGAATCACAAAGCCAATTAAATTCATCCTCATCAAAAGAAATACAACCCATTTGATTATCCTTGATTTGATACAAATGCACATTTGATTATCCTTGATTTGATACAAATGCACAATCGAAGAATTCACATCAAAACTAAAGGTTTTGGTTTCGATTTGAAAGGATGAGAATATTTGACCACCTACAATGGTACAACCAGCACCCAAACTCATATCGCTGCCCGAATTCATTGAAGCCAAAAACCTCCGAAATGAATCTACCTGGTCGTCCCCTGGAGCAGAGAAATGCTCGCCTCTCCACTCTCTGCACCTTCGAGCCTGGTTGGTGAAAAAACAAGGCCACTACTGAGATTTTCCTCCCCAGCTTGAAGAGAAGTGCAATCGGTTGCCTGCTTTGCCTGGGTGACGCACTGACGCGTACGTCGAATCCCAGCTATAGCGCCACCGATTCCATCTGTTTTGCCTGGGAGATTACTGAGCGTCGTTCGCTGGAGATGATAAGTAGGGGATATTAAGACCCGGGGTTGCATTCAACCTGTTCGAGCCTTGAAGAGTAGCCCGAAGCTTAATATAGCACTCAAATGCTTCTCAATTTATCGGTGTGGGACTCACCCCCCACATGATCAGACACTTTGTTTGGATCATGCCGTCATTCATTTTTTTCATCGTTCGTCATTTTTCATTTTTTTATAATCGTGTTGTCATTTTTCGTAAGGGGCCCGCACCATGGACCGATTTGGCTCAGATACCTTGTTCAGACCCATGGTTCCATTCCAAAAGGTCAACCTGATAGGAGTAGCCCATGTGTTAATATAACACTTTGTTCATCCAAACCTTTTCGGTGTGGAACATTTACCACCCCTCCTCACGACCAGACACTTCGCCAGGATCGTGTCATAATTCAATTTTTTTTTCATCGGTCCGTTTTTTTTTCATCCGACCGTAATTGTCATTTTTTTTATAATCGTGTCATCACGATTCATAAGGGGCCCCACACTATGGATCGATTTGGCTCTGATACTATGTTAAGACCCGGGGTTCCATCCTAAAAGGTCAACCTATTAGGAGGAGTAGCCCGAAGCTTAATATAGCACTCAAATGCTTCTCAATTTACCGGTGTGAGACTTTATCACCCTTCCTCACGATCAGACATTTCATCTGGATCATGCCATCATTCATTTTTTTCGTCGTTCGTCATTTTCATTTTTTTTATAATCGTGTTGTCATTTTTCATAAGGGTCCCACACCATGGATCGATTTGACTCTCATACCATGTTAAGATCCGGGGTTCCATCCTGAAAGGTCAACCTAAAAATGACAATTACGGCCGGATGAAGAAAAAAAACGGACCGATGAAAAAAAAAGTGAATTATGGCACGATCCAGACGAAGTGTCTGGTCGTGAGGAGAGGTGTTAAATGTCCCACACCGGGAAGGTTTGGATGAACGAAGTGCTATTAAGACGAGCTAATCCTCCTATTAGGACCTTTTAGATAGAACCCGTGTCATAGGGACCCTGGGCTCCGCCTTCTCACAATGATGAAGCTATGCCGATCGAGTCCTCCTACCCGTCCTTGTCCCATATCAGACCCCAACCCGTCCTTGTGGCCATATCAGACCCCAACCCGTCCTTGTCCCATACCGATCCACAGCCTTAGGGTTCCGTCGCCAATTCCAGCTGCTCCAGCGATGCTCCTCCCGTCGCCCGATTGCAGGTAGTCCAGTTCCGTTCCATGGATTTACAATTCCCGATGGGAATCCCACGGCTATCACCCTGTATCTCCTCACCCCTTCATCGTATCACCAAGGTATGTACACCCTAGATTAAACCATAGGATTACACTTTATATAAATGTCCCCCCATTCCTGCCTTCCTTTCTTCTCCCTTTCTTTCTTCTTCTTTGCTTTTCTCTTTTCCCATCCTTTTACCTTGTATTCTTACTCTATCTTCATCATCATCTTCACCTTTACTTTGTCAATGTACCAGAAAAATTGATGTTTGAGAATCACCGGAAAGTCGCTGAAAAATTAGAGATGGATAGCTGTCATAATTTTTGTGTGTGTGGCATATAAAATATTGTTTGTATCGTGTTGAGTAATGATAATATTGTCTCTAAGGAAAGAAAAAACTAAAAACCTAATAACTTTTTATAAAATTTTGCCCTAAATACAAAAATGTGTGTATACAAACATTTATTTTCTTTTAGTATGTATCCATTTTCCGGCAGCTTTTCATCTATGAAGAATGAAGATGGGTAAGATGGAAATGGTGAACATGGATGATAATGAATATGAAAGATGATTATCAAAGAAAAAAGAAAAAAAAAACAAGAAGGGAGGAGAGAACAGTATGGACTAAAGATGGTAAAAGATGGGTATAATCGAGGGTGTCTCTCTACGACATCTCTTAAGATAAAAGTCTTTGCTTTAAATTTTCAAATGCATTCATACTTTATATCGAATCAAGTGAAAAAATAAGCGTAGTTATAAATTATTAATGAGGATTTTTTTTTGAAATGAGAAGTTTATTTGATGATATTTAAATAGGTAAAGTGACATATCCATGCTTTTTTGGTGACCAAGGTAGTAATAAATTACAACATGAAAATATATTCTTACACATTTTTCAAAGGAAGTAATGTCGGTAAAAGAAGGTCTTTTCTCTAAATAGGAGTAATATTGTAAGGAACTTCCACCTTCTTTCTTGGAAGTTGCCAAGAGACATCTCACACCTTCTTGGAAGGAGGTCTCCAACATATGAACATGGAAGGAGATTATTTGGAGATAGCTAGGAAGCTCTCTAGCCATGTGAATGGGAAGCTTGGATGCAACTTCCTCTTGTCTCCAAACTAGTCCTATAAATAGAGTGCTCCATGTTGTTCATTAGTATCAGTTTTAGAAAGTGAGAAAAGTGTGTGAAGAGTGAAATACACTTAGAGTAGAAGTGTATTGGTGAGGATTGGTTTTTTGTAATAGTTGAGTGTGAGAGTTTGCTCCTCCTATTGTAATTCTGTTCTTGATATTGAATAGAAGAATTTTCCAATCCCAACAAGTGGTATCAGAGCGAGGTTGAGTTTCCATACACCGTTTTCTCATTTTGAGATAAATTTCTACAGGTTAGAAAATCGTGATTTTTGAAGTTGCTCGGAATCACGATCTGATCATACCGTTAGATTCGTCTCGTCGAGACGAGAAATCCGGTATTTTTGGGGAATTTTTTGGCCACCAGAAGAGGCCGTACGCGCCGCCTGAAAATTGCCTCCGTCATCGCTGCGTCATCAGGCTGTCCAGAGGAAGAAGACGACCAGTCAGCGCCACGTCAGCGCCACGTCACGCCCCGTCAGCTCACATGTCACCCTGTCAGGCCGCCGATCCGTGCCACGTCATCGGCAACGTCGTCGCCACGTCAGCGACACATGGCGCCGCGTCAGCGCCAGCACAGAGCCAGCTGTTGCCACGTCATCCTCCTGCTGGTCTGCTCACTCGGCTGCTGCCTGAACCGGACCGAACCGGTTCGTACTTGTGGAGGCCAGTTCACCCATTTTCAGACCGGTTTTGGACGAGGTCAGACCGGTTCCTACCATTTTCGGCCATTCCGGATCCAACGGTGAGCTCCTTTTGTCCAAATTCGGCTCCGAAAATAAGGTACGAGATATTTTGAGCGTTTTATTATGGATAAATCATCATCGGACACCATGATTGCACTCACTTCCACAAATTACAATATGTGGAAGCCTCGGATGGAGGATTTGCTAAATTTGAGGGATTTAGCCGATCCTCTTGATAATAATGGCGTGAAACCGGATAAAAAGACGGATGAAGAATGGACAAAAATGAATCAAAAAACTGTCGCACAAATTCGACAGTGGATCGATCATAGTGTGTTCCACCATGTTGCGCAAGAACAAAGTGCTTACACACTATGGGAGAAGCTTGGTAGCATGTATCAAGCAAAAACCGCACGAAATAAGACTTTACTAATGAGGCGATTAGTAAACCACAAATTACGAGGTGGTATTTCGGTGTCAGAACACACCAGTCAATTCCAGGATCTTGTAAATCAGTTGAGCACCACCGGATGGGTTCTCAAAGATGAAGAGCAGGCGATACTACTCTTTAGCTCTCTACCTGACAGCTGGGAGACTCTTGTTGTCACTCTCAGCAATTTTGCTCCCAATGGCAAGTGACTATGCAGATGGTCACAGATGCCCTTATGAACGAAGAAGCCCGAAGAAAAGAAGCCGGGACTGAACAATCATATGCCTTCGTGTCAGAAACCAGCAGTAGAGGTAGAGGCCAAGGTCAAAACAGAGGAAACTCTCAAGTTCGTGGCAGATCACAAGAGAGAGGTATGTCCTATGAAAACAATAATTGGTTTGAAGGATATTGCAATTATTGTAGTAATTATGGGCACAGAAAAAGAGATTGCAGAAAGTTTCTACAAGAGCAGCCACAGACGAGTCAAAATACTAGCCAAGAAGATGGTGAGACCATGGTTAGTTTGTCATCAGACGTGTGTCTTGTTACACATGGTGAACAAGAATGTTTACACGTAGGTACTCATGATGTTGAGTGGGTGATTGATACAGCCGCATCATTTCACGCTACTCCACACCAGAACTTATTCACATCTTATAAGTCAGGAGACTTTGGAGCTGTGAAGATGGGAAACACGAGTTTCTCGAAGATTGTTGGCATTGGTGATGTGCACATAACAACCAATGTCGGATGCGCACTTGTGTTGAAAGATGTTCGACATGTTCCGGATCTTAGATTGAATCTTATCTCCGGTACAGCTTTGGATCAGCAAGGATATCTTAACTGATTCAAAGAAGGTACGTGGAAGTTATCTAAAGGTTCCTTGGTTGTTGCAAGAGGCCATATTTGTGGTACTCTTTATAAAACTCATGCAAAGTTGTGTCATCCAAGTCTTAATGCTGTTGAAGAAGAGATATCACCAAACTTGTGGCACCGGAGGCTAGGCCACTTGAGCGTGAAGGGATTGACAACTCTTGCAAAGAAGGAAGTCATTTCCATGGGCAAAGGTGTTGCCCTAGATCCATGCGAACACTGTCTATTCGGGAAACAACACAGGGTTTCCTTCAGTTCTACCAGGAAGAACTATTCAGAGTTACTCAGTCTTGTACACTCTGATGTCTGCGGACCCATTGAAGAGGAGTCACTTGGAGGAAGCAGATATTTCGTGACATTCATTGATGATGCATCACGAAAGGTATGGGCTTATTGTTTGAAGAGTAAGGATCAAGTGTTTGATCGCTTCAAATTATTTCATGCCATGGTAGAAAGAGAAACAGGGAAGAAGCTGAAGTGCCTGCGTTCAGACAATGGAGGAGAGTACACTTCCCGGGAGTTCTCAGCATATTGCGCCGCATATGGAATCAGACATGAGAAGACGGTTCCACGAACTCCGCAACACAATGGTGTAGCCGAAAGAATGAATCGAACCATTATGGAGAAAGTTCGTTGCATGCTGAGTATGGCTAAACTACCTAAGCCATTCTGGGGTGAAGCTGTGCTGACAGCTTGTTATCTTATAAACAGGTCACCTTCTGTTCCTTTAAACTTTGAAGTGCCAGAGAAGAAATGGTCAGGAAGAAATGTTTCTTACTCTCATTTGAAAGTGTTCGGGTGCAAGGCATTTGCACATGTGTCCAAGGAGTTGAGACATAAGCTTGATCTCAAGTCAAACCCATGCATCTTCATCGGGTATGGTGATGAAGAATTCGGATACCGGTTGTGGGATCCCGAAGTGAAGAAAGTTGTACGAAGCAGAGATGTTGTATTTCATGAAAACGAGTTTCATGGGTGTGATCCAATAATCCGCCAACAACATACTCCAGAAGACGAAGTGCCTGTATCATCAAACATTCCTCTCAGCGACGAGGAGATGCATGATTCTACTGAACAAGAGAGTGATGGTTCAGTAGGTGATGATGATACTCACAGTGATGATATTCCTCAGCAGGGGGAGCCTTCATCTGAAGACGAAGCTGAAGGTATTCATGTTCGACGTTCTATGCGAGGCATAGTTCCACAGAGAAAGTATTCCACATCTGAATGGATACTTGTTGCCAGCGAGGGGGAGCCAGCGAGCATCACAGGAACAAGAGAAATTAAGAAAAAGGTGGAGGGGGAGATTTGTAAGGAACTTCCACCTTCTTTCTTGGAAGTTGCTAAGAGACATCTCACACCTTCTTGGAAGGAGGTCTCCAACATATGAACATGGAAGGAGATTATTTGGAGATAGCTAGGAAGCTCCCTAGCCATGTGAATGGGAAGCTTGGATGCAACTTCCTCTTGTCTCTAAACTAGTCCTATAAATAGAGTGCTCCATGTTGTTCATTAGTATCAGTTTTAGAAAGTGAGAAAAGTGTGTGAAGAGTGAAATACACTTAGAGTAGAAGTGTATTGGTGAGGATTGGTTTTTTGTAATAGTTGAGTGTGAGAGTTTGCTCCTCCTATTGTAATTCTGTTCTTGATATTGAATAGAAGAATTTTCCAATCCCAACAAATATGTGTATTACTCCTTTGATGTCATATATAGTGAAATCATTCTGCCATGTTTAATGTTTTCAATGCTCTATAATAATTTCAAAATACTCCGCATAACAATAGGATTCTTAAATGACACTACTTTACATCTATTAGGATGAATATAGGAGGCGTTTGGTAGGACGTAAAATAATTATTTTATATCTTTTATGATTTTTTAAAATTTATTTTTGTCATGTCATTGTCATGTAAAATCTCAAAACTTATTATCTTCTTCTCAACCATGATCTCTATTTATCCAGATTTTTATGAGACATACATTTAAATTTAGAATATCTCACTTAATTGTAATGAATGTTTTTAAGAGTTATGAAGGCATGAAGCTTCCTCCTTTTTCTATATACTAAGTATATGCTACGTATTATCTAGTAGTATATATTTGCAGCCATAGTATGTATATAACAAATTTCAAGTATGGGCACATTAAATGATAGCGTAATTATGTTTTGAACCTTGAAGACTTTGAAAATAATCTTAAATAATCAATGTTTTATATTTGACCATAAAAAAAGGTTTTGATATTTGATACTAGATTATTTTTCAAAATAATATTTTCAAATAATCCCAACATCTTAACCATGATTTCAAAAAAAATCACAAACATTGTCAAGATGATCTCAAGGCCAAATAAACCTATGGATGAGGATTCCCTAATTAGTGATTGACGGATTGATACGATGCTCTTGGTTCACGCTTATTTTTGTAATGAGCAATGCTTGGTGTACCCCAAATTTGTACACAAAGTGTACACTGCCTGTGTGCACAGGCATTTGGACAGAAAATTCTGCCCTTTTCAAATGAATTACCCGCGTACCCAGATAACTAGGGAGAGTGGGTACAAATTGAAGTACAAATTGGGATACAAATAGGGGTATTTATAGCATTCCCTAATTAGTGATTGTAATTGTAGACTTTGTGATTACTTATCAAAAAATGACAAGTGGATATCCGGAAGTGTGGTATTGTGTTTTGTGACGGGAGGAACTCTGGATAGTGACCGGATTAGTGATATCGTTAAAACAGTTGAAGATGCCGGTGGCTTGGGAGTTATCGTTTCGCTGCCGCAAGTGTCCGCCGTAGACTTTCACGACAGTGACTTTCCTTGTGTATATGTAGATTTCCTCGTCGGATCTCAGATAGTTCAGTACCTCGGTTCCACAAGGTATGTATATTCTCCCTATTCTTAATGCAAAGGAATGAAAATTATACGTATAGTACAAAAGGCAATTATGTACAAGTTTACAAGGAGAGAAATACAAAAGGCAAGGTTATGCATTGCATGTATATGGCAAAACAAATTAAATTATGTAACTGATGCATCTGAACTGGAAAATTGTTTCAAACCAAATCTTAGGACATGTTTATTAAATCATATTTTCAGCTTATCAATTTTATCCAACATCTTTTATCAAATACATAACTTTTGATTTTGAATGCTCAAATGTATAATAATAACAATAAACCTGGTTGAAGTTAGTCGTTTGGTGTAATTGGGTGAAATTGCTAAAGAGAACTATTTAAACTATTTTTTTACACAGTATAATTTTACTTTATTTTATAAATAAAATATATTCAAAAATTAATTTTTAGTACTTCATCCAATTCAGTTGATTCAGTTAGTTTTTTTATAAATTTTAATAGATTGAACCGATCCAGCCAATTACAATGTTTCCAAACGAACTCTAAATTTGATGATAATTAATTTTAGGAAAAATGACCACAATTTTATCTCTATACTTTTGAAAGATAAAAATACGACTAATATTCTGTTTGAAATGTGACTAACTTTTGTTTAATTAGTTTACCTTTTCTCTCATTAAATTGTAATCTCTACCAATACTTCCCATATCCCTGCCCACTATTGCCTGTAGCAATTGCCTCCAAAAAAACTGCTGGGAAAGTCATCGAATTTTTTTCTCAATGTGCATTAGCAATGGAGCCAAAGACTCACTATTTTTTGGCTTGAGAATATGATGGATTAAAGCAAAATAGTTCACTAAACTGTCCGCGCTTCATTGTTATGAACTTATGAAGTAGCAGTCAATCCATGCAATTTTGGACGCGATTTTCACTATGAGTCATCCGGAAACAGTCTCTATGTGCTTTACTACATGGGTAAGACTGTGTACATTCGACCACCCCTTACCCCACCGTAGGTGGGGGCCTTTGCGGCACTGGGGTAATGATAATGATGATGATGACATTGACATGTTTTTTAACAGTAGTGACTGATAACTAAAAATATGTGATTCTTATCATTTCACTTTATTTTATCTAAATTTGAATAATAACTTTTACCTTTTTACCATTGTATTAATAATGGTGGAAAACTAAAATAATACTCCCTCTGGTCCTTATTAAAGTTCTCACTTTCCTTTTCGGGATGTCTCTTATTTAAGTTCACACTTCCATTTTAGGAAACAAAATAGTGCAAAACAGTGCCAAACAGTGCCAAACAATGCACTCCACAGTAAAGTCAAATTTATTTTCTTAATCTGTGTGAAGTCAAACTGAGAACTTTAATAAGGACCGGAGGGAGTACATCCAATATAAGATGGGGTAGTATCAATTTGCTTTCTTGGAAGATATGAGCTCAGTCTAAAATATCTAGAGAATATTAGGACTACCGAAGGAATAAACAAGTAGTCATGTGGGTGTCTAATTATTTCGAGTAAGTTTAATATCGTCAACATATACAAGGTAGAGGAGAATAGTAACACAACTACATGAGTGAAGAAGAACAAAGAGGTGTCGTCATGGCAAGATATTTTGGAATTCAAGGTGAAGCAGATAAGTGCTAAATAGTTGGAACAAGGCTGGAGGTGCTTGTTTTAGGCCATAGTATGCCTTTTGAAACCGGCATACATGAGGGAAGCACGGGTCAAGACAATCAATAGGTTGCTCCATACACATTGGCTATCTAAAACACCATGTAGGAAGGCATTTTTAATTACTTCAATATCACATAGAGGCCAATTAAGCAAAACTTCAATGGCCAATACTACCCAAACAATAGTTGCTTTAACAACATAGCTATAAGTATGGGTGTAACCGAATCATGAAAGCTGTGTAACCGTGTGCCACAAAATAGGACTTTAGACAATCAACTGAACCATGGGCAAAACTTTTGGTTTGATAAACCCATTTTCAGCCAATAGTATTTGTTCCGGATAGACGTGGAACAAGATCCCAAGTATTATTTGTGCAAAGGGCAACCATCTCTCGAAGCACGGCAGCAACTCGTCCCACATAATTAGGTACAACCATCTCTCGAACCATTTGTGTCGTGTTTGAGCAATAAGACCACATATGAGACATGTAAATTCGCACATAGGAGAAGGTCAAGGTTTGAAGATGTCAGTCCCAGAACGAGTCCGGGGTAGTCCGGTTGCAGCAGTCCGACAGCCTGTCGCAGCACCTACTACTAAGCTTCAACCCGTACAAGGATGTTTTTGTCCAATCACAAATTATGACTTCTATTTAGGGAATTTAAACATTTTTTAAACTTTAAGTATGTTTTATCCCTGTACTGAGAATCCTCTCTGTTTTCTCTCCGTGAACTGAAATAAAGGTAGTGAACAAAAATATGAATTTTTGAACTGTAGTGACTTGTACTGACTATGACAGATGACAGTAACTATAGTGATAGTGATTATGATTATAGTAATACTTTTATTGATATCATTTCTATTATCTACCATTATATCAATATCATAATCATACAAGACCTTTGAAAGTACAGCAATCCACGAGTGCGACTTTGCTCGACAAAAACTCAAATTGGTCAACCCATCTCAAGTGTTGTATCGTTCTACTCATCTCGCGGCCCTTATACTTTAGCGCCGGACATCCTTAAGGTACATATAATTTGACAAGCTGTGTAAGAACTAAGAACAAGTTTGACATGTCAAATGATATAATTGTTCTTATATATATACATGGGAAAGGGGTATAATTGTTTACTTAAATAAGCATGAAGTATGTTTTTGTTGTTAAAGAAACATTTTTTAGTATAAAGTAACACTTGTTTTTTATGAGAAAGTGCTTTCACCTGAGAAAACTATTTTACAGCAGAATATTCATCCTTAAGATTGTTGTTTGATCAATTTTTCATATTTCTAGAAGAGTAACGTACCTAATTGGTATTCCCAATTCACATTTGGTTCACGTTTTTGTCTTTGATCTTTTTTGATACATGACTATTATTTCTTTCCGACATGTGGTTCCATCGTCGATATTTTTGACTCTAAAAATCACCACAGAGGTGCCACCATTGTGGCAGAAGGACTACACATGGACAGAAACCCATAGTAATGTACTTATAAGAAATGACATAAATACTAATAAGTGGAATTAATTCTTAATATTTCCATGTACTTATACATACAGCCTGATATAGCAGCTCCCGGAACAAACATACTAGCAGCATATATTTCTCCAAGTCCCACCATAAGTGCATACCATTTTCTCAGCGGGACATCAATGGCTACTCCACATGTGGCTGCAATAGTTGCCCTTCTCAAAGAAGCTCACCCGGATTGGTCTCCAACTGCCATCAAATCCGCCATTGTTACTACAGGTTACTATACTGCACCTAATTAAAATGTTATAAATGCATTCAGTAGTACTAAAATTAGCCTACTTTGTTAAAGTTACAACTTAAGTGATTGTTTGTCATGGCTTTAACATGCCAATATTTTCTAAGATTGACAAAAACTGCTCATACGGAAGGAAATACCATATGTTCTAGTTGAGAAACCTCAATCCAATTCTAAATTCTAATCATATGGACTTCCAAAGCAACAACTGGACAAATAAATTAGTGACTCGAGGCATGTTTCTAATACTCGATATTCTATGTTTATAACATCTTCTAGTATATGATTCTGTGTTTCCAGGATGGACAACTGACCCTTTTTCTGGAGAACCAATATTCAGTGAAGGAGTTACAGATACTAAATTAGCAGATCCATTTGACTATGGGGGAGGACTCATAAATCCCAATGCAGCTAAAAACCCTGGCCTTGTCTATGACATGGGAACAACTGATTATCTCCACTGCCTATGTGCCATGGGATACAACAGCACTGCCATTAGTCAACTTTCCGGTCAACCCATCAATTGCCCTGAAGGGTTTTCCATTCTGGACGTGAACTTCCCTTCTATAACCATTCACAACCTTAAAGGCTCAGTCACCCTAACCAGAATGGTGACAAACGTTGGGCCTATAAACTCTATATACAAACTTATAGTAGAACCTCCAAGGGGAATCAGTGTTTCAGTAAAGCCAAATGCACTGATTTTCACTCCAGATGTTAAGAACGTCTCTTTTACTGTGAGGATTTCCACGAGCTATAGGTATAACACTGGATATTACTTTGGGAGCTTGACATGGAATGATAGCCTCCATAATGTGCGAATTCCTTTATCTGTCAAGACTGTAATCAGTAGTAGTATATGACTTGAAACTTGAGGTTCTTGCAGCCTTATTATCTACTTGAGCTACTATCAAGAACTCGTATACCTTCAAAAGTATTTTCCATCTAATTAAAGTTAATATATATACAAAGCAGTATATAATTCGGATTGATAATACAAAAACAGAAAAGCAATCCAATATACTATCAGCCAAGCTCATAGCCTTGTGCCACCACCTGAATCCATGGTAGCATCCACATTCACAGATTCACTTTTATATAATACGTATCTGACAACGGTCTAGTACAGCCATCCTAACTTTTATTTTCAGTTTTGGCATTATTATATGTCTTGACAAGCTGAATTATTGGATTTAGGCCTTGGGAACATTACTATTAACCCCTTGAGGTTAAATCAAAATCACTAATTCAACATTACATTTTTAAAAATCAAATATTTATCCATCGAGTTTTGATTATTCTCACTATTTACCCTCCAATGAAGATTAATCATATTTAATGTCATAAGATTGTTAAACTTAATAAAAGCTTTCCAAAATATTTATTTATATGTCGAGATTATAAATCATATATATTTCCCGGTATTTAGTACTAAAATGAAGGGTACAAATGGAAAGTAACAATAAAGTTTCTGAAAATAGGACTAAATAAATTATGCCAATGGAAAACATAATTAAGTCTTACATTTGTAAACTTCCTATGATTTGGTACTAGTCATAGCAATTTTTTCTTGTATGTGTGTGTGTATACAAATGCTTTGTACTTGAATATGGATTTGTACTTGAATTAAGATGTATTTATATTTATGTGTGTGTATTAAAATGAGAATGATAGTGAGAGTACTTTTGTCTAAGGGTGGGCAAAGATATTGAACCGGCATGGTATCGAAACGGACTGGTATGGTACCGGACTAAAAACAGTATTTGAAACAGTTTCAATTTTTTGTCCTGAATCAGATCGTACCGGTTCCAAACCATGTCATGACCAGTTCTCATAAAATTAGAACTGCTACCGGACCAAATTGAAGTAAAGTTTATATAATTAATAATGATATGTACATGTATACCATTACTTTCACTTTCACGGCCTTTGCTAATTCATTGGAAGCCTATCGCTACTCGCTGCCAGGGGCAGATCACCATGTAAACCTATTATTTTTTTTATTAAATTAAAGGTATATATTTAACAAAAGTTTATGTTCAACCCAGCGAGTATGCAGTCACAGTGTACTAGAGTATCTCAAATTAAGGGTTTTGTGATTTCTATTTTATACTACTATCGCCATCCTAAAATGATGGTCTTGTATTTTCTATTTGAGGTGTTCCAAAATGTTAGTCACATTTTTCTTTTTGGTAAAGAAATTAAAATAGATTACCATTTATACCTCTCCTTTCTAATGAATAGTAAAAGTAAATGAGTGAACAGTACAATAAAGCAATGTTATATGTGTCCTATTACTCTTTGTTAATATTTGAGTCTTAAAAGTATATGGTCATCGATTTGGGACGGAGGGAGTACTATAGTTTATACGAAATTTATTAATTATTATGTAATATGAAAATTGATAAATTGTGTGGATTTTTGGAGGATGACTAATCTTTAATTTTTCGGAAAAAGTGGCATTGTTTATAATTTGATATTGGTATGACATTGTATAGTCTCGTTTGGAAATGGAATCGTACCGAACGGGTTTAGGTCTAAGACCAAACACAACCGAACTGTTTCAATAGTCACAGTATAGGTACGGGTTCAGTAAAATATTGGATCGGACCGGACCATGCCCACCCCTACTTTTGTCATAAAATAGGTGTATTAATGACGGTATTTTTTTATCATAGAATTAATATGAAGAAGAATAAATTTAGTTTATACTAGTATTAATGATGGGATTTTCTGTCGTACGAGATCATTTTTAGTGACGGTAAATACTAATTAATTACACTCTCATTACGTACTTATTAATGACGGGATTGATACTCCGTCATTATTTGTGTCGGGTTAATGGCCCAACTAGGGGTTCGACCCATTACCCCCCATCGATGAACGTCTAGGCCCAATCAAGGTGTTAGTCCCCGGCGGACGTCTACATAGCACCAAGCGCAATCATCCATCATTACCGACGTACGTCCCCACCCGGGATGCTCAGCCTCAGAGCAACTAGTACCAAGGTTAACCGGCATACTCCTACACCAACAACCAGGAGACACTACTAGAAAACTGTCTTACAGTGACACTTTTTTGGTGACACATTTTTAAAAAGTGTCACTGGTAGACGACTTAACTTGTTTCCGACATAGAAGTGTCACTAACATGTGATACTATGACATCAACAAATACTAGTGATACTAAATATAAATTTAACATTTTATTTTTATTTTTTTGGACACCAATTTTCCTCCTAATCCTAAATTCCCCTCCACAATTTTTTTATTCCCCCCAAAAAATTCATTTCCCCCCAAAACCTAACCCTTTCGGCCCTAATAATAATTCTAAACCGCAGCACTGATACCCTAGCTAGTTCATCAATTCGTACCATCTCAAACGCCATTAGCTTCCGCAGGCCACCTTCGATCTACGACCTCATCACCTCCGAATAGAAAACCTAACATTACCCTCCTCCCAATCATTCACTGAAGGATAACCATACCGCCTTATTCAGTTATCCGCTTATCTCCGTTATCGGTCTTCTTCCTCCTGAAGTCCGCAACTCTCTCCACAAGTCGCAGAGAACGGAGAAGCCGTAGAGCCACAGACGCAGAGGGATAATCCGCCAAGCCACTAGGTCGTTGATCGCTTGACTGCCAGCCCTGCCGCCTGCTGACCGCGTCTTGCCTTGCGCCTGAGTCGGCTACCGCTTCACGACCCTGCTCCAAAGTCAGTCCTGCAATCTGACAATTTCTATCTCTCTGAGATTCTTATTTTCCCTCCCTGAGAAGTTAACTCTCCCTCTAGCAAGCTAGCATGTAAGTTTTGTAGATTTTATCATTTAATTTCAGTATTTACTAATCTATTGTGTGATTTTCTCATTTTTTAATATGTTATACTCCGTATTACTTATATACTTATATGTGAATGGCTCGTGTAATTTCATTCGTGAATTGAAAGTTAGGGGTTGCAAACTTCTTAACATAATAAAATTTTGATATGATTATGTGATTGAAAATATGTTGAATTATTCCATAAATTTTTGTCAATTGAAGTAGCTAGGTCTGAAATCTGGCGTACCTTCCTAATACAAATTTCCATTGTATTCCGGAGTTCCTTAAAACCCTGCAAATCGCACTAGTTAATTAAGAGCTTCTTTGAGAACCTCTAAATCGGTTTTAGAGCCGCTGAGTGGAAAGCCTTAAATAATTAGCTGCTACTAAAGCTCCAGATTGATCTATTGAAAAAACCTGCTAAGGCTAGGTACATCATTTACTCCTGAAAGCAGCTTGGAATAAACAGAAAACTTGACTGATAACCAATTCCGAGTCTTTTGCTAATGTGCAACGCACTATATATGTTGCTTGCATTTATACTTCTTCATGTTGCATAAAAATCTCATTCTAATTTAGTCAAGGAGATGGACACTGATAAGGATTGCAGGTTGTCATGATGATAAAAAATGGTTGAATACCTATGTTTCAAGTGCTCAATTACAATACTTGTGTACAAAGAAATATTCTCATGTCTTGGACCTACAAGGTCCATTTCTATACCATGTACTAGAAGAATGTTTCTAATACATAACACAGTGAATTTAAATACATCACTGCTTTATCCTCTATAATGCAGAGTATGAGTACTGTATTTCATTTTTGTTTTTGTTTCCAGATTTAAGTGGAAGATGCCAAACTGCTATTGAGGTTGCTAAAAAGTATTACTTTAACTCCATGCTTCTGTAATGTGTTCATAAAATGATTTCATTTCAACTTTCTTTTCAGGTTTACTACTTCTAGAACGAATAGATTTTTTTACCCTCTATTTAGCTTATTATGGTTTGGTGGGATTCTTGCAGGCATTTGATTTTGAGGTGCAAGTAAGATTATCTAAAAAAAATTCAACCTGGGAATATCATCATTCCTCCTCTCAAAATCCTTTAGGAAACAAGGGTTATGAGATTCATTTTGGGTGTCTTCGTAACTGGTCTATTCACCATTACAATTTTAAGCAGATGAGTATAGTTTGATGTTTAATTGATTTTTTCAACCTTGCACCCACTCGCAAATGCAAAAGTGAGTTCCATTGGCTATTTATTATTTCCATATGCAGCATATGACTATGTTGTATCCACATCAGCAATAGGCGATGGCATGAATGCTACCACAGTCAAGGTTAGTGTGGGTGTGATTCTTGATTGGAGTCACTACAAGAAAAAGAGGTTTTTGCGTCCAATATTTTCGCGTCAACCAAGTCAACCCAAATAATTAGCTTTTTGAGTTGACATTTGGAGACCAAAAACAGCTTAAAAAATATATCGGAGATACTATTTGTGTGGACGCTAATATGCCTATTAAGCAACACAGGTTTGTATTCCTATATACTAAGATGTTCTTAAGAAACTATTGATTGAGTAATTATATGGCATCTCTTCTCCACTGAGTCCATTATTTGCTAGGTGAAAGAAGATGGTCAGTGAAGCAACTTTCATTTGATATTTTAAGAGATGTCAGGTAGCGCTGACCACCTTTCATTTGACCTCAATTTGATATTTTAAGATTGATAACTCTAATTTAGAAACGAAAACTTGACTTCTAACTTGATTTCTTGTGATCACTTTATTATAGTATTTTCTAATTTACCCTAATTTCTTTTGTTTAAAGTCAAGTAATGAACCATTATGTAGTTTTCTATTAAGTGAGTCCTGAACAAGAATGGTCAAATGCCTGTTGATGCGGGTTTTTTTCTTGTGGTTTTTTATTATGTCTCGCCTAATCAGGGATTCAGGGCTTGTCAAATCAAAGGAACTGCAGACTTCTTATGTTTACTTGATAGATGTTGGGGTGTTCATTTTAAAAGGTATCATCTCTTGTTGTTGCTTCGTATATGGCTTTCACTTCATCAGTCTGTTACAAAGCAATGAGTTTTATTTCTTCCACCATTCAATAATGCAGTTTGCCTGCTTGGTTGCTTTTCCACAGGTTTGAGAAACTTGGCTTGTTAAACATGGAGTTAGCCACATTAGTGCTGCATCTTTGGATTATCATTTGAGTGCATGCAACATACTTCTTTCTCTTATTTGATCTCTTCACTTTGCTTTAAATTTGCAGGCATGTATTTCTAAATTTTCTCTTGGTAAATCGACCACTTTAGGAGCAGTTAATTATTTGTTGGTTTATTGCAGCACTTTATTCACTTCAGTATACTTCATATTAATTTGTGATTAAAAATTTTACTACGATATATGTATCTAAAAAAGAAACAGAAGTAAAACAGAGGAGTTTTACATCAAAAATCTTTTTTAATGATTCCACAGCCTTTTATGTAGTATAAATTGCACCAGTAAAATGTTTTCAATACAAATATCCACATTTGACTGATGCCATGATGGGTATAAGTGCTTCAGTAGCACACCAAAGCATTCTTCCGCCATCAGCAAATGATGATCAGATCATGGTGGAGCTACTTAAATTAAAGACGAAGCAGACATGTGTTTTCATAGTCCATTTGCATCCACACTTAGCCCCTCAATTTTTTCCAGGCTCTCTTTGTCTTATGCCATAGTCAAGTTTTGTTCTTGCCTATAGTGTTCAACCACTGTTCTTCATGTATCAAAGCCATTTCAGATTTTTTTCAGGTATTTTATTTTAATGTTTCAATTAATCAGTTTACTAAAGATCTTTTATATACAATAATATTTCGTATTATAAATTTAGAACCGAGAGTATGCTGTTTTCCTTAATTTGAAGAATCCCAAAGGCCTTTGTTAAGAATTTCGAACTACGTATTGGCTGTCCAAACATGCTCATTCTTGACAAATCTTCTTTAATGAACTTCCAATTTCCCCAAGAGGTATGCTGCTTAATCTGGCTAGTGCTTGAAATTCCTTACATTATTTGGTTAATTGCTTAACTACTTCATTGATTCCCCCCTATTTCAGCAAGTTTGACATTTAGAGTCCAGACAGCAGTAATGGCATCCCTATTTGATCTGTTTATAGGTACCTAGAAGTATGTGTATGTAGAATTATAGGCCATGTGTCTATAACGGTTCAATGCCTTTGTTTATTCATGTTCTTAACTTTGTTTATAATGTTTGTTGTACAGAACTAGATGATTTGGTTGGAGAACTTTGCACTTTGGAGTAGAGCTGGATTGCTAGATGTTTGAAGCAATCCATAAATTTTGCTACTTAGGAATTTATAGCAGCTACAAATGTTTGATGTATTATCACGGTTTTGTATTTTGATCAAACATGTATGCATTATGTAGTTTGATGAATTTGCAAGTAAATTGTAAGGATATATACCTCTAGTTGTGGATGAGTTTTTGGATTGGCTTGAATGAAGATTGTGAGATTTTCATATTTTTTGTCTTAATAGTTTTAGGTGTGTCTTGAATGATGTGTATATGATATTCAAACATGCTTAGATTTAAGGATGTCGGATATCGGGGATATGAATGATATATTAATGTTTTATAAAACGTAATGATACTATGGTGTTACAAATTATATTGATGCCTTAGCATCATTTTTTTATATGATACTAATGTATCATGATTTTTTGTTTCGTTACAGTATCACAAGTAATTGTGATACATGTGCGTCAAAATATCTAGTGATATTTGCGTGTCGTAATTTGCTGACATTTCATTTGTGACACTAAATTTAGTGTCACCATTTCCCACCTTCTGCGACGAATGATATGTGTCACAGAAACTTTCTATGACACAAAAATAGTGTCACTATAAGGCCTTTTTCTACTAGTGAGACGTGCGGCACCCCATCCTCGGTAGCATCATCAACACTAAGGCCCAGGACTCATGGGGACGCTCGTCCCCGGATATTGTGCAGGAACAAAAGATTCTGGCGGGAAGCGCATTTAATGCTGCAGATTTGGTGGTTGAGAGCCCAACCACCCACAACTCTCCACGTCAGCATATCCACCTGCCCCTTGGTAGTATAAATAGTAGCATTTATTTCATTGTAGATGGTTGACAACTTACCCTCCTTAGCATTCTTAAAGCTCATAGCATTGTTCGCAGCTCTTCTCCTTGTAAGACAGACGAACGGCCGCTGGCCAGATAGCATTAGTGTGTTGTAACGAGTCCTTATTATCACTTAATAAGATACGACCCACTATTGCAGATACATTTTAGCCCATCTTACTTGCTAGCACTCTATATTCACACTCACTCTTCCACTCGAAATCCATAGGTTACGTGTTGGGTCTGCGGGTTGAAGGAATAAACCTCATTATAGACAATAATTATCCTTTCATTAAAAATATTTTATGACAGGATGTCATGTTTTAACTACGGAATTTTCTTTCATTATGGACAATGTTTTTTGTAGTGTCCCTTATTGACGATGAATCTATCTTTCCGGTCACGAATTGATAAAGTATGAAGATATGAAGGAGATCAAACTAGAAACAAATGAAGCTCTCATGGACCATGGAAGCCAACTCACATTCAAGTTAGTTCCTTCTTGTTCAAAATAATATTAGAGCCTGTTTACTAACCCAGTTTATTGGTCTTATCAACTAACTTTTTCGCCAAACACGAAACTTTTGATTTCGCACGCTGAATTGTGTGATAATCAGAAAAAATAAGGTTGTAATTACTTTTCTGATTGTATTGACTGAAGTGACTGTTAAGGACGAGATTATCGCGCGTCATTTTCCTTATTTTTCATATAATGTTTTCCTTATATTATTAATAAAAATAGTTTAAATACTTGTTTTTTAAATCGGCATAATCAGCCAATCCTGTCACATGAGTAAGAACTTCATAAATTTCAACATAATCAGCCGATTCATCCAATTTCATTGTTACCAAACAATCTCTTAATCTTTTTGCGGATTATTTCTTTTAGTAGTCGCATTATTTAAGTAATTACTTCAAGTTATTTTAGTTTATAAAATCGGTCAAAGTATGGCTCTTATCCTTGTAATTGTTGCTTGATGTATGAGATTGCATTAAACATGGAAAAGTAATTTTTAATATATTTTACTTTTCTGTTGACTTCAATTTAGTAAACAAAAGTATACATAACATGCATAATGTAATGATTTGGACATATCACGGATCATAACACTTCATTTGTCCTAATATTAAGTAACAATCTGATTTGGTTAGACACGTACAAGTTTGAATTTTTTTATGATTTTGATACATTTAGAAGAACATGAACCATAGTTTAAGGAGAAACAAAAAAAGGGAAGATTATATATAAGGGTAGAGTCAGGGAATACGTTCTCCATATTTAATTTCCACTCCAATTAATCTTTGATCTTAATTAAATTATTGTAAGGAATTGAAGCCTCGTCGAATTGAAGAACAGTCGTCATGGATCGGTTCAACTATTTCTTTTTCTCCCTACTTCTATTCCTCATGAATGTGGCTGTTTATACCTCGGCACGCCTTGAACCCAAAGTCTGTTTTAATTAATACTAACCAAATTATGAAATTAAATATATTCGTTTACCTTGCTAGCTTAATTTCTCCAATTCCAATTTTTTATGAATATTCCTACTTTTCTGGTGAATTACCAATTCATATAGTCATTTTTTGTTAATGACAGGTCTATATTGTGTACATGGGAGCGAGGAAGCATGATGATGTAGAAGAGCTCATTACTGCGACTCATCACGATATGCTAGCTACTGTCCTTGGAAGGTGCTTCCAAATACATACGAAGTAGTAATTTGTTTACAAATTTACTATTTTCCATTCAATTGTAGGTCGAGACAAGATTTTGGATAATAACTTGTCGGGCAAAACATTGAACAATGGCCCATATCGGCCCGTTGTTTTGAGTCCGAAACATTTTAGCATCGGAACTGGTTTAAGCCAGATATGGTACATCCTACCATGTAGTTCCACTCTTATCGAGACAGGTCAGTCTAGATCAAGAACCACACCGGAAACGGTTCTTAGCCAACCCTACCTCAAAGGGATTATTTATATTTTCACTTGGATTGATTTGAGTTATAGACCGTACAATTAGTCAAGTCAAAATAGATTAATCACACTTGACCAAATCTAGACATATCAAAACTTCCGGCAACAATGGACTTTCATTTTTTTTAATCATCGAAACAGGCCTTTATTCATATCAAAAGATTAAGGATCATTACAGCTTTTATTCATATCAAAAGATTAAGGATCATTACATCAAGAAAAGGGAAAATAAAACTGACACCAACTGAAACTCCAACAACTACGATTGTAACCCTATGGTGAGAGTGTGAGACTTTGAGACGGTCACCCCTGAGAGAGCAACACGAATCGCTAACCATGTAGTGGGCTTGACACAGCCAAACTTGTTCCCATAGATCCAATCATACCCAATGACATAAAGAGAGACAAAAAACTCAAACAAACTGTCAAAACCAAAACAAAAGTGGACACAAGAAAACAAATAACAAACAGATAAAAACTACAAGAAAAACTTTCACAAACTCTAGCACCTCGTACATCTCATGGTGGTGGTTCAGGAGGAGATCGTACCACCAGTACCATGCTAATTGATCCTCCATGACCTTTGGCTGCCAAAGACCAAACATCAATCCTCCATCCCTACATAACCAATTTATCCCTGCTCCGTGCGACCAGAGTAAACGGATAGGCGGCGTCGATCTTCTCTAACGACGACAGCCACGCTGCTTCCTCGAACCTCGACCACAGCGCCGATCTCCTCGAGCCATAACAACAATTTCGCCCTCCTCCGCCCTCCGTGTCTGACCTGGACTCCAGCCGAGCACCTACGACCAAGGGAATACAAAGCCGATTTTCGACAAAGTCGAAATCGGAAAAAGACTCTAGTGGGCCAGTGGCTGACATAGTGGAAGCCCTAGAGAGAAAACTCCGAATATTCCTTTAATTCATAAAAATGTGCTCTGCTGGTTCCTACGGTTGTGTTGCGCAGAAGAAGCAACAAACTTTGATTAAAATACACCTAATACCAAGGAAAATCAGAGTAAAATAATTAAATCGAATCAGATGAGAACAGTTTTGATGACATCAAAACAGTTTAGACAAACTAGAGTAATCCTGGAAAATTACGGCACAAGTGGAAACATCCTAAGGAAGTGTTTGCGATTGCTTCTATTTTTAAAAAGTGATTTATTAAAATGATTTTGGAGAAAGTACTTAATAGTAAAAGTTGGTAGTATTTGAGAAAAAAATGATTCTGAAAAAGTAAAAGTTGGTAGTGTTTGGTAAAATAAGTGCTTATTGTGCAATAGAAAAAGTGAAAAACAGTTTAAAGCACCCTTTCACCTGTTTGCAGCTTTTAGCTTTTAAGTGATTAATTTAAGCACAAGCTGTCATTTGAAAACACTCTTTTCGGCTTTTTTAATCCAAAAGCTAAAAAGCACTTTTTTAAGCAAGTGCAAACACTCTTTAAGTTTTGCTAGAGTGGTTAAAATTGTTGAATAATGGGCGAATCGGGTCGGGTAAAATAAATCAAACACTACAAAAAAAAACACGGAATTGCCACGGAATTCGGCACGGATTACCAAATTTTCGTGCAAAATAGCTCGATCCAAAGTGTTTTTGGCACGGATTTGGCATAATTCCCGCAAAAATTCTTGTCAAATGTATTTAATATATACATTTGTGATCGGGTAATAAAACCAACGAAACACATATATGTAACAGTGAGAATGGAAGTGAAATAAATTACATCCATTTCCGTCATTTAGTCAAATAACAATTTAAAAAGCTATAGTTAAAATAAAATCTAGTTGATAAAAGAACATGCGGCAATTATTGTTGAAATAACTTTTAGTTCATGACATCTTTCTTCATCCAAATTGATTTGAAAAGTTAATATTTGTTTGTCTTAAAGTTAAATCTTCCCTATTCATAGTTAATTCAATATTTAATACTATGTAATTATAATTTACATATTTAGAAACTAAATTAAAATCTTTAAAATTGCAAACTCTAAATTATATATTATTAAACGTTGATATCCTAATTAATAAGTGAATAAAATGGAAATGTTTGATAAAAAAAATGTCAATACTGCAAATCAATTTGGGACAGGGGTGGTATTATTATTTTGTAATTATGAACTAATTTTCATCAACTAAAATGTACATACTATCGTATAAATACTGCAGTCGAGAAGCAGCGGCAGTTTCAATGGTTTATAGCTACAAGCATGGCTTTTCCGGTTTTGCTGCCATGATGACCAAGTCCCAAGCTAAAACCTTTGCAAGTAATTAAATAATTAATACCACATTCACATTCTTATTGATCCCGATAATATTAAAGCAAATAATTTGGGGCATATATCACATTACTAATTAATTAAAAGTACGTACTTTACTTTTGTTGATGCAGATTTACCTGGTGTTGTTAAGGTGGTCCTTAATTTCTTGTATAAGACACAAACAACAAGGACTTGGGACTACCTAGGCCTCCCCTTACATAACCATTCTCCACCAAATCTCCTTCATGATACTAATATGGGTGATGGTATCATCATTGGTGTTCTTGATACAGGTGCTGCTCATTCGTACTAATTCTAGTTATATATAATTAATTAGTTCTTAAGAAGTACTAAAAAAACGGGGGAATTTTGACTTTGCACCCCGCTTTATTGGTGATATGGTACTTTTCATCCTATTTAAAAAAAAATTGACTTTACACCTCATCATATAACATTTTGTGAAGAAAAATATCTGAATGGGGCTCAAAAGATTTTAAAGGGAAATGAGGTTCAAAGCCAAAGTTTTTTTTTTTAAATAAGGTGCAAATTCCAATATCATCCCAAAAGTGAAGTGCAATGTCAAAATTCCTATTAAAAAACACTATTACTATGTTAAGAAAATTTTCATATTACTTTAAATTATACGGAGTATTAGTATTTAATTTCGTATAAAAAAATTCCGGGTGTTACAGTATTTGTTCGACATGAAAAAGCTATAAAACAATAAAACACTATATAAGGCTTTGGGATACTACTACTCCTATCAGGTCGATCTATTAGGATGAAATCTGAGTCTTAACATGGTATCAGAGCCAAATTGACCTCCTATCCATGGTGTGGAGCCCCGTATGAAAAATGATGACACAGTTAAAAAAAATTGACAATGACGAACCGATGAAAAAAATGAATGATGGCACGATCCAGACAAGGTGTCTGCAGGTTGTGAGGAGGGGTGTTGATGTTTCACACCAGATATCTCTTAAACAATTAAACACTATATTAAGATCTGAGCTCCTCCTATCAGGTTAACCTTTTAGGATGAAACTTCGGGTCTTAAAATGGTATCAGAGCCAAGTTCGGTTGTGATTTGACTGCTTAATTGTTTAGCACCCATTATTAAGGGTAGCTTGTTAAGGGTCTGTTTGGCCCATTTATACACCCTGATATTGTCCAGCCCGGTTCGGGCTGAAAGGGTGTGTTAAAAATATTTGTTCCACATCGGAAAAGTTATAAATCAATAAAACACTTAAGTTACTTTTTCTATCACATTTTATGAAGGAACCCCGTATTTAACACTAGGTCACCTAGGTTTAACGGTCCGGACCAAGGTCCATTGTTTTAGCCATTTTCAGGATTTCCATTAACTAATCAATTGTTTAGTATGGGTGGATGGTTTCTGCATAGACCGTCTTGTTGAAACGTCACTTCTATCTGACTATCTCAAATTATTGTCTCAATTTTACTTAGGATATGTTTGTATGATCATTTCAGTTTAAAATGATTGACCTAACATTTGATCAATTCAGCAAATCGATTCACAGGCAGGGGCGGATCTAGTAAGGTAATAGGGGGGGCAGCTGCCCCCAATAACAACCCACTAAACCTTTATTATATATTAATAAATATTAGAAGTCTAATCATTTGCCCCCAATAGAAATAATTGATTGCCCCCAATAAACAAGGTTCCTCCCCACAAGACGGTGAATTGAAGATATTAGCCCCACTACAGTAATTGGTATGATATTGAATTTATTTCGAAATACTGTATTATGTATCACACAAGTGTCAATTTGAAAGTTGGTTAATACCCTATGTACTTGTTTAGTACCTAGCTAACAGGTAATCCGTATATGTGTGGTGGTGGTGTTTACCATAAGGCCATATTCTATTTTTAATTTTTATATATATATATAAATATTAAAAAATGTCAATAAACTTATTATAATGTTATTAATTTATTACAGATTATTGATTTATATCAATTATATTTAATTTAATTAATAAGTTATTGAAATAAAGCAAAATGACTCACTAAACTATCCGCGCTTCTTTGTAATTTTCAATGCGATTTTCACTAAGCGTCATCCAAAAACAGTCTTTCTATGCTTTAGTGCAAGGGTAAGGCTGCGTACATCCGACCCCCCCTTACCCCACCGTAGGTGGGAGCCTTTGAAGCCCTATTGTAATGATGATGATGAATAAGTTACTGAAATAGTTATACATCTACTAGAGTATAGTAATTTACACTTACAAAATGGAAAGTGTCATATAGTAAGTTAAAAAAATCCTAAATGTATATAATATGTTTAATTTTAGATAGTTAAATCAAATGAACTACTATCTGGTTAAGTCGATTATTCTTTCGTGAGTCTGACACATCAAAGTCGATTAGATTGGCCGAATCTTATTCAAGTGACTTTAGTTGTATGGAAAGTTAAACTCATCAACATCAACTAAGTATTTATATTTAAAATATAATGTGTTAGCAATGAAATGTTTGCTAGTTTGAAAAGTCTCGATGATCTTTTACATCCTTTGTGTATTAGCTCTTAAAATGAGCATTGACTTTACCAATTGTAAAAATTAAACAACCATATGAAATAGTGAAAACTAATTTTTATAATAGATTCGTGATAACTTTGTGAGTGATCTTCTAAGTTGTTTTATCGAATAGACGTGATTGAAACTGTTACAAATTAAACGAAAATTTGGTGCGAACAAAAGTGATATACTTCGTATTTTTTTATCAAATCTTTTGATATTGTAATATTACATTAATACTTCGATAATTTTTTACTAATGCATTTTTTAATTACTCCGCCCCCAATAAGTTTATATCCTGGATCCGCCACTGTTCACAGGTAGAGCCTTGTTTGAAGGAAGAGTACGTTGGACTTTTTGGAACTAAAATTAATCAGCTAATATAAACGTTGCTAATTGTGTGCTTGTGTCATTTGAATTCAGCCCTTTATTAGTTTACGGCAAACTTATGTCAATTTTACTCACCTATTATTCAAATTTCTCTTGCTCCTATAAGAACATTCTTTTTATAGTAACTTAACATTTCTCAGTCATTATTTTAACTCTAACCAAATAACCAAGTCTACTTCATTCAATTAAATTTTAGGTTGCATCAACTTTTATCTAACTCTCATACAATATACTGTAGTATGACACTTCAGTTCCAGTTCCTTTCTTACAAACATGGCCTTAGATTAGATCAATTTCCAGAAACAGTCTCACTTTGCTTTAGTACATCCGACCCCCTTACCCCACTGTGTCGGAGCCTTTGCGGCACTAGAGTAATGATGATGATGGTGCAGGTGTGACGCCAGAAAATGAGGCCTACAATGATAAAGGTCTACGGCCAGTTCCCTCAAAGTGGAAAGGCTATTGCCAATCGGGAGAGAAATTTGACCCAAAGAAGAAATGCAATAGAAAGCTAATAGGGGCTCGCTATTTCATCGATGGCTACCTGGCCGAGCTAGGGCAGCCCGGAAATACAACAGGAATTGAAGACCACATTTCTCCACAAGATGGAAATGGACATGGCACTCACACTTCAAGCACGGCGGCGGGCTCGCCGGTGCACAACGTCAGCTACAACGGGCTCGCATTCGGAACTGTAAGGGGCGGCGCTCCTCGGGCCCGTCTGGCCATGTACAAGGTTTGCTGGGAGGATGGCAGCTGCTCAGCGGCTGACATTCTCAAGGGCTTTGATGAAGCCATCCATGATGGAGTTGATGTTATTTCAGTTTCGCTAGGTCAAAATGTGCCTTTGTATTCCCAAATTGACCCTCGTGATATACTCAACTTTGGCTCTTTCCATGCTGTTGCGCACGGAATCAGTGTTGTTGCGGCCGGGGGTAACGAAGGGCCCTATGGTCAAACTGTGTCTGGTAGTGCGCCTTGGATTTTAACAGTTGCTGCTTCTGCTCCTGATAGAGCATTCCCTACACAAATCACATTGGGGAATGGTCAAAGCCTGACGGTAATTCAAAATTATGTTTTACCTCCTTGACATTCTGTAATCTTTGAATTGGTCAATGATGTTAGTCTTTGAAATGAAACTGTTCATATATTTATGTAGGAAATATTTTATAATACAAAGTGAAATGAAATTGTCCTTTTGCTCATAATTTTTTTTCATAAAAGTATTAATAATTTTAACAAAAATGTAATAATCAGAATCATTGGTCAAAGTTTATCGTCATTGACTTGAAAAGTCAAAGATGTTAAAGGTTGTTTAAGAGATGGATCGGAGGTAAAATATGTATATATATATATATATATATATATATATATATATATATATATATATATATATATATATACTCCCTTTGTCCCATTTTAGTTATTTAGCCAAACTTCACTTTTCAAGTCAAGGGTGTCTGACTTTTACCGATTATATATTTATATACAGAAGTATCCATTATATGAAAATGATAAGAAAATGTTTTTTTTGTAAAAGATACCATCATAAAAGTATAAAACTAATAAATTTTGCATAAAAAATTAGTTAACATAATTGGTTAAAGTTTTTCATCTTTGACTTCAGAAGTCAAAGATAGCTAACTAAAATGGGACGGAGGTAGTATATTTTTTATTTATTTGCATAATATCTTAGAATCTTAGCATCCCTCTATCCCACATTAATTTAAAGTAATTCCTTAATAGGATTAAACATGTATCTAATTGGATTGCAATTTTATGATGTGGTCTGATCTGGTTTGGTCTCGTCTATTTATGTCCGGTTTGTTTTGGTTTGGTCTGAACTGCTCTGGTCTAATCTGGTCTTTGTGTATTTTATAACAGTTGAAATCTGTCCTGAACTGATCTGATCTGTTTAAGTCTGGTGTGTTTTGATCTAGCTTACCATATCATGCTCTATTTAAGTATGGTCTAGGGCTCAAATAAGTAAGTAAAAACATTCTAAAACAATGGTAGAGTTCGTGAGTAGGACTATCATTTTTTATTCTTGAAGTATGACTCATTCACTCATATTTTTGAAAGTTTTAATCAACTTATTGCGTTAAGAAACTTAAAAAGTCATATTTGGGGAATAAAACATATTTGATCCTATATTGAGCAATTTCTATTTTAACAAATTGTAGGGTGAAGCATTGTTCACCGGGAATGAAACAGGCCTTGTTAACTTGGTTTACGACGATCCTGATGATGATTTAGAGTTTGACGGGTATAACATTAAATACGACCTACAGTATTTTATTCTTATTAAATGCGTACATAATATACTAGTATATTGCATGTTTCTGCAAACTTGTAATTAATGGACCTTGTTATTAATAAGGGGGTTTTTTCAAAAATATTACTAAAATAAAACATATTTACACAAATATAACTAATACTTCGTAGTTAATGCAATGTATAGTAGTGTCCTGATAACTTAAGTTTAAAAATTGAACATAAGTTACTAAGATTCAATTATTATTTTAGTTATTCGTGTCACATTTTGTAAGCAATTTTTATTTTAGTCATGTAATTATTTCTATTAATAATTCTTGTTTGATTTACGTACCATTATATAATTATTATATTAATTCTTGAACGTATATGCATGCATATATGATAGGTATTGTGAATCCCTATCAAAAAATGATACTTGGTTAGCGGGAAATGTGGTATTGTGTTTTAGCGAGAATGGAGATTTTGAATTATTTCTATTAATAATTCTTGTTTGATTTACGTACCATTATATAATTATTATATTAATTCTTGAACGTATATGCATGCATATATGATAGGTATTGTGAATCCCTATCAAAAAATGATACTTGGTTAGCGGGAAATGTGGTATTGTGTTTTAGCGAGAATGGAGATTTTGTTAATGCTGACGATATTCGTGCCACCGTGAAAGAAGCCGGTGCTTCGGGAGTTATTATTTCACAACTGAAAATGTCGAATGTAGATTATTCTTACAAGGGTGACTTCCCTAGTGTGCAAGTGGATAACATAGTAGGATCTAACATACTTCTCCATATTCGTTCCACAAGGTACATTAGTACATACATCTTTTAATTTTGTACGCACAAATACCATGCATGCATGCATGCATGCAGCATGCATATAGTGGCGGAACCGAAACAAAAATAATTAAGGGGAGGCTAAAAGATTTATAAAAAGGAAAAATATAAGTGTCCGTTTGGTAACCCTGTTTTTCGGCTTATCAGACATATCAGTCAAAATTTTCATCAAACAAGCAACATTTGATTTCGCGCGCTGAATTGTTCAATAATAAGAAAAAATAAGGTTGGAGTTACTTTCTGGTTGTTTGGGGTGAAGTTACTATAGATTATCAATTTATCTATTTTTGATATGATTTTTCTTTAGTTTCATAATAAAAGATATTTTATACTCCCCTAGTCCCGCTAAGATTATCCCAGAAACTATTCACTTGGTCAACACAAATCACTCTTAATATCTTATTTTATATATCAAATTTTTATCAAATTTGATTCAGGTGTTTGCGACTTTGTAAAGATTTTAATGTAGTTTCTGAATATGTAATTATTTTTTTCTAAAATAATTTTAGTGCGGAAAGGGATCTTTTTGCTTTATCGTCGGTCAAGCATCGTAAACCGAATTGTCCCAAACATAGTGGGAGTAGGGGTGGTTCGGTACGGTATACCGAAGATTTTATCCCATACCTTTACCATACCGTAAACTTTCGGTATGCAAAAATACTTACCGTTACCATACCTAAATTTCGGTATACCTTGTTTCGATATACCAAAATTTCGGTACGGTAAGCTCCGGTATCGGTAAATTATCATGATTTAATATCAAATTATTATATATCAAATGGAATATAGAAATCAGCAGAATCAGTCAATCTAGTCACTTCAGCCAAAACTTCATAAATTTCAGCACAATGGATACATCCAACCAATTTCAGTCTTACCAAATGGGTTCTAAATTGTAATTAAAATTTAAAGAATATAAAATTAGTGAGAAGAGTACATTAATGGGATAAGGGTCAGATAGGGCCTCGAACTCGAAAAAAAATGTCAAATAAGGTCATATTTCGGATGCTCTGTCTGGCCGACGCCATTTGGGGCGGTTCCCGATGGAATTTTTTGATGAAATTTTTTGAGCATCTTCCTCATTAAGTCTAGTTTACCCATACCAAATTTCAGCTAAAAACTCAACCGGGAAGGTAGTCAAATGAGTTTTTGAAGATAATTGTGAAGTTAAACAACGCCGTACATTTCGGAAAATTATTTGACTACCTTCCCGGTTGAATTTTTAGCTGAAATTTGGTATGGGTAAACTAGACTTAATGAGGAAGATGCTCAAAAAAATTCATCAAAAAATTCCATCGGGAACCACCCCAAATGGCGTCGGCCAGACAGAGCATCCGAAATATGACCTTATCTGACATTTTTTTTCGAGTTCGAGACCCTATCTGACCCTTATCCCTACATTAATCAATAAAATTGCATAAACAATTTTACAATTGAAGTTCAGGCAAATAATTTAAGTAATTAATCAATAAACTTGTAAAAGAATTTAACCTTTACAGAAATTAATCAATTCAACTTTAATGTAAATAAGTAATTAAAGCAATAACCAAATAAGTAAATAAAGAAATTGAAAAAGATTTCAATTTTAATAATAATTGCCAAACTAGGGAAGTAGGCAGCGCAACTAGCCTTCAGATAAGTTCGGATGATTTGAGATATGGTCTAGGGCAGCCGGCGACGTCGTTTATATGAGGAACATGATTTTACGCGAGGAAGGAGGAACGACAAGGAATTCAACCGCGTATATATGATTTCATTACAAAACGGCGTCGTTTCTTCTTATCTTGTGCACTTAACCAAACGACGTCGTTTTGTCAATTAATTAATTAAAAAAACAGGCTCCAGCTTTCATCGTTCTCTCTGGCTCGCTGGCTCGCTGCCGCACCGCAGCCCGCAGGTATCCCAAGACCCGAATTCCCAAGGAAGAAGATGAAGCTATGGAGGGCGCCAATCGTCGAAGTACCGTATACTACTACTAAAATATCTTCGGCGAAGGGGTGGCGCCGGCCCCGGCTCGCCCCCCCTTGTTCCGCCTTTGCATACATACATACATACATACATACATACATACATACATACATACATACATACATACATACATACATACATACATACATACATACATACATACATACATACATACATACATACATACATACATGTTTTTGTACACACACAAATACCATTTATAAAAGGTGCATTTTGTTTTTTAAGGATCACAAACAGTTTTAAGAAGTAGATTTTAAGAAGTAGATTTTTTCATTATTAGTTTTAGGGAAAACGATCAGATGGACCCTCGAACTTACATTAAAAGGTCAAATAAACCCTTATATAGGAGGTTCTATCTGGCCGTCACCATTTGGGGCGGTTCCTGATAGGAGGAGTAGCTCATGTATTAAGTCTAGTTTACTCATACCAAATTTCAGCTAAAACTTCAATCAGGAAGGCATTCAAATGAATTCTTGAAGATAACTGCGCAGTTATCCTCAAGAATTCATTTGAATGTGTTCCCGATTGAATTGTTAGCTGAAATTTGGTATGGGTAAACTAGACTTAATGATTAAGATATTAATAAATTTCATTTACAAATTCCACCAGTAACCGCCCAAATGGTGACGGCCGGACAGAGTCTTCTATATAATGACTTATTTGACCTTTTTATGTAAGTTCGGGGGCCATTTGACCCTTTTCCCTTACTTTTAATTTGTTATTATTATTAATATTGCTATTGTAATTAAAATGTACAGGAATCCGAGAGTTCGAATACACCCAACAAAAACTCAAATTGGGAAACCCATTTCAAGTACCGTTTCATTCTACTCTTCTCGTGGCCCAAACACTTTAGCCCCGGAAATCCTTAAGGTTGAATCCTTTTGCGGCATGTGATCCATTTTTTCATAATATGTGTTTGTTAAGTGTTGGGGTTTCATCCTAAAAGGTCAACCTGATAGGAGGAGTAGCTCATGTGTTAATATAGCACTTTGTTCATCCAAACTTTTTCGGTGTGGGACATTTAACACCCCTTCTCACGACCAGACACTTCGTCTGGATCTTGCCATCATTCATTTTTTTTTCATCGGTCCGTTTTTTTCATCCGGCCGTTTTGTAATCATGTCATCATTTTTCATAAGGGGCCCCACACCATGGATCGATTTGGCTCTGATACCATGTTAAGACACGAGGTTGCATCCTAAAAGGTCAACCTGATAGGAGAAGTAGCTCATGTGTTAATATAGCACTTTGTTCATCCAAACTTTTCCGGTGTGGCACATTTAACACCCCTCCTCACGATCAGACACTTCGTCTGGATCGTGCCATCAGTATTGCACCATTTTGATGCATGACATGCACATGCACACACATATAATGTATATGTATAAGATAATAACATTTCAAATGCTACCTCCCTTGTTAAATAATGGTGAGACTTTGACACTATTTACATACTCTAAATTGCCTACACTTTACTTATTCATGTATTAGAAATTTCATTTTATACAATATTGTTGAATGCTTCTCATTTTAAACTTTTGGAATACGATATTCTAAATTTTCTACTAATAACGAATTAAATATATTAATGTTCAAAGTTATGAGTTGTGAATTGTAAAATGTAAGTGTGACAACTTAAAAAGAACGGAATAGCTATTAAAAAGTATTAATGGGATAGAGGAATCAATAATTACCATTGACATTATTATGACTACCATATTTATGAACATGATTACAGCCAGATATAGCAGCTCCTGGAACAAATATATTAGCAGCATATATTTCCGAAGATCCTGCTGTGCCAAATGCATATGATTTCCTTTCTGGGACATCTATGGCCACACCACATGTGGCTGGAATTGTCGCCCTTCTCAAAGCTGCACACCCAAAATGGTCTCCAAGCGCTATCAAATCTGCAATTGTCACTACAGGTTTTTAAAATTTTTAACATTTATCGAACACAAAAATTATCGAAAAAGAGTATGTTTCTGCTCATTTAGAAACTTTGAAAAATGTAGTTGTTATGTTCCATATAATTAATTAGTTATATATATAGATAATCACATTAAGCGTTGATCAATGATATGAAAATGTTCTTTATTGAAAATACTTCACTAGGGTGTCGTATCGGCGTATCGGAAACGTTGCCGTATCCGATACTCTAGGATACTCGTACCGTACGTTCTTGGGCCGTATCTGCAATTTTAAAAGTTTCCATTTTTTTGGTAATTATTTTAAAATTTCGGATACTCGTATCCTGACGGATACCCGTATCAACTTCTTAAAAAAAAAATCTTCCAAAAAAAAACTTTTTAAAAAAACACTTAAAATTTACATAATAAAATTCTTAAAAAATGGAAAGCTAAATATTATTTTTACCTTGCTTTTATGTGGTATACAAATAATGAGCTTATTCCTAATTCACCCATCCTCCTATCCCTAATTCTAATTATCCCTGGAAATTAATAGCTCCAACAGAAATATGTATTAGAACATTTAAAATATTGTTTTATATCTCCATTATTCTAGAACTTTGAGTACTTGCACTTTTAATTTCAAAACTGTAGTTGTTTGGCTTATTTCTCATTTTAAATTAATGACTTATTGACTATATTTATATCTCGATGTGCACTAGTGTATATGAGATAAAATATGAACTTATTTCTGAGTATCTTGAAAATGTAAAATGCTTCAATGCCATGAATGAGTAGACATCAAAGGATAATATATGTCTATGTTTTTCAAAAAAAATTGTATTTGTAATATTTATAAATAAACCCATGTAACTTTTAACATTTATAAATACTCCCCCATAACTTTTAATATTTATAAATATGGCCCCGTATCCATATCCTACTTTTTTTGGTGTTGTCGTATTCTCATACCCGTTTCCGCGTTTCCACGTACCTGTATCGGTGCTACATAGGTATAAACTTTTTATTTATCATAAAATTATACTTCCATTTATCATCAAAACCATTTTCTAAAGTTTACTATCATTTACTTGAAAAGTCAAAGATGATATAGTTTTAAGCCATACCCCATCTATCCCAAAAAGGCTCGCCAAGTTGAATTTCTTGGTCAATGCTGACAATCAACTTTGACCCATGATATATCGAAATTATTTGGATTATGAAAATTATATCGAAATGTTCTTTATTCCAAATATTTCCAAAAAAGTATAAAATTTATAAATTATATACTAATATAATAACAAAAATCATTGTTCAAAATTTGTCATCATTGACCAACACAAGCCAATATGACAAACCTTTTCAACGGATGTAATATGCAATACTTTTCCATTAAAAGATGGCATTTACATTTCTCCTTGATTCTCTAGTTTCAATGCAACATAGGTTAATATACATCTTTAAACATTAAATTCACAAAAACTTTTGACTTTTATTTTGTAGCATGGACAAATGACCCTTCTTTTGGAGAACCAATATTCAGTGAAGGAGATACAAATAGTAAATTGGCAGATGCATTTGACTATGGGGGAGGAATCATAAATCCCAATAGAGCCAAAACCCCCGGCCTGGTCTATGACATGAGAACAACTGATCATCTCCATTGTTTATGTGCCATGGGATACAACAACAGTGCCATTAGTCAACTTCATGGTCAAACCATTCATTGCCCCAAAGGGTTTTCCATTCTGGATGTGAACTTCCCTTCCATAACCATTCAAGACCTTAAACGCTCAGTCACTCTCAAAAGAACGGTGACAAACGTTGGGCCTAAAAACTCTAAATACAGACTTATAGTTGAATCTCCAAGGGGAATCAGTGTTTTAGTAAAGCCGGATACACTGATTTTCACTCCCAATGTTAAGAAAATCACTTTTGTTGTGACCATTTCCACAAGTTATAGATTCAACACTGGATATTACTTTGGGAGCTTAACTTGGAATGATGGCCACCACAATGTTCGAATTCCTATATCATATCTATCAACACTCTACCATAATAACAAGTGAAGAAAAGTTTGCTATGCATAATAATGTACATTGTTTCCCCTCTCATCATCAATAGACATCAGAGGAGTGCTATGAATAATTTGATTAAATGTGAATGTTATTCCCCTACATAATTAGTGTAACTTATGTTGAATTGTTTTAATTAAGTGATCATGACAATAAATTCATAGTAACTTTAATCATGTTTCTGTAAATCAGTTTTTATTTCGGTGATATTTTTATGAAAAACCTCTATATTAATATTGATTAATAATGTAGATTGTTTATCCTTCATATGGAAGTTGTTAGAAATACTCATCTTTGTCCATTTGTGATCAATGTCATAACCTGGAGGGAGTTTATTAGATTCCTCAACCGCTATCAATATAGGTACATTAGGTGACAATCTTGGAGGAGCCCGAATAAGTTCTTGATAGATGTATCCCAATACCCTGGAGCCCCATGCCAGCTCCACCGTCATGCCTCATCGAGTGGTGCTTACATCACCTCTAGAAAATATAACTTCACTTTGATCCCACTAGTTGTGGGAACAATAATCCACCGAGTAATTGCCAAATGAGTACCCTTGTGTGTATGATGACATACACGCTTGTGTCATCCTTGTCTAGTTGCAATGGCGAATTGTGTTCATTTTTATTTCCGACATGTTTAAGTTTGCAAAATCTCTGCACATCTGAATCCAAACCACCTTCGAACTCTTGATAGATTCGGAGAGTTGTAGTCCATCAACGGGCAACCTCAACAACAGCTTTCATTCTATAAAGTGATGTCCACCTCACCACAACACAAGTGAAACTCGTGCGTCTCCGATCTTCAGCTCTCAACCAACGCCGTTATGTTATATAAAACGTTCATAGATGGTTGTATATCACGACAATGTAACGGGATCTCCATCCAATTTGCATGGTGCGCATTACATGACATCACTAGTCGGATGGTCATACCACGTTTTAAATATGTACCATGTTCCTCACTCCTGTAATTTTGGAATGCTTGCATAATAATGTAATATTCCAGTAATTTAGGAGTAGTATGTAGTACCAGTAAAAAAATATCTCTCTCATCTCCTAACAGTTTATAAATGTAGGGTGAAGCATTGTTCACCGGGAATGACACAGGTCTTGTTAACTTGGTTTATGACGACTCTGATGGGTATAACATCCAGTATTTAGTACTTACATGTTCCAATATATTTGCAAAAGTTCATTACATTATTACACACACTCTGCATGTGTGTAATGTTAGTTATAGCAATTTCTTTGATGGATCTTTATTAAACATCATAGGTATTGTGAATCCCTATCAAAAAATGATACATGGTTAGCTGGAAATGTGGTGTTGTGTTTTAGCCTTTGAGATATGGTGTATACTGCCGATTATTCGGGCCACGGTGAAAGAAGCTGGTGGTTTGGGAGTCGTTATATCCCAACAGAAAATGTCTGATCTAGATTATAATTATCAGGCTGACTTTCCTAGTGTGCAAGTAGATTATGTAGTTGGATCTAAGCTACTTCTCCACATTCGTTCCACAAAGTAATTTATGTATGTCTATATAATCTACGGGCGCCTCTATTATGTGACACTCCAAATTTTTTTTTTATAAAAGAATATAATTTATTTCATAGTTGGTCAAGTAAAATTTTGTGACATAAATAAAGTGACATAAAATACACATACGTAATATGCGTATCACACAACTATATAACACAAACCTAATATATACTCATATATTAGCAAGGACATGATAATTATAATATTATAAAAATTTGACTTTTCAATGCCCACAAAATAGCCCTGCGTAAGTTTATATACGTGAAATTCTTGGGCCGCCCAGACGGTTGCTATTACTTCGTATATATGAAAGAATTTGCTAACGTATGAAGCCCTAGTCTAGAAGCATCGACTTCAGCATATATATACGCGACCTTCCCCCTGCACATCCGCATACACCTGCGACTGCAGCATATACATACGCGATCTACGCATACCTACTCTATATACTACGGGAGACCACGTTCCGACGTACATACTACGTATATACTTCGTATCTTTTACGTATAACCCTCCACAAACACAACCCTGTAAGGCTGTAACCATACATCTAAATACATACTACGTATACACGAGTCGGGCCGAATTTCTGTCGCCGGATAAGAAGAAGAACAACATCCTGGTTAGTGCCGGACCAACGACTATCTTCGCCAGAGAAGTGAAGATCGATCATTGAATCTACTGTTGTAGCTGCGCTGCCGGACTGGATTGCTGTCTCTGAACATCACCGTCGTCGAATACCGCTGCCGCTACGAGGATTGTCGCCATCTCACCGGAGTTCCCTGCCTTGCCGTGTGTCGCCCTCCCCACTCCAGATTGTTAGTCGGCGAAGAAGTACGTCACTGCATCTTTGTTTTCTTCGTTGTTGCTGGGCCGTTATTAAAAAAAAAATGAAAAGGTCTGTCTAGTTAACAAAGAAAATAAGATTAACACTGAAGTGGGTTATGGCCGAATGACAGAACTGAATATTAAAATTTGACGTGGAATATTTATACTACTTTATTAATTGGAAAATGGACTAAATAACACCAAGAATTAAATTTAAAGATTATATGGCCTGGTTAACTAAACGGACTTAATTAAATAAAAAGGGATTAAATTAATAATCAGCTATAATTAAGTGATACCGATTAGTTTGGTAGAAAATGGGGTAAAATATATAGCAAAAACAGAATAAGATGCTAATTCTAAATTTTTATATTCTAGAATGTGAATTTCGTGAAGATCGAGGTAGAAGCTTTGGTTAGGAGTTATCGTGATTTCAGGTAAGTTTCACGTCAACCAAAATTATACCTTTTCCCTCGCAAATCTATTTATGATTATTATTTGAGTACTTGATGAGATTTCTAGCAATTACATTTGCGTATTAAATTAGTTTGCGATTGAGATTTTTATTTGAGTATTTGGAAATTGTTATGAATTGTTATTGAGAAATTATATTTGAGATTTGAGTATTCGGTATTGGATATATTTTGAGTAATCGTGTGAATTGTTGTTGGGATTTGAGCTATTTGTGACGTATTCTATATTTTGGCTCTTTTGTGAAATTTTTAATGTATGGTACATTTGAGTGTAATTTGTTGGAGTTAATATTTTACATTGTGGATTATTTTGTGGACTTTGGATTTCATATCCGTTTTGGTTGAGGTTGTGATATTGGTTTGGAACCTTGAGAATGAATTGTGATTTTTGGTGAGCACCCGGAGAGATCCGTGGTGTCGGTTTGCCACATCCGGATAAATGTGGTATTGGTGAGTGGTAATGGCTATAAGTCTAAATCCACCAGGGGTACTTCCCAAAAGCGGAGTATCCCAGCTTAATTGTAGTGTAGTTGGTAGAAAAATCCCGACTACTCGGGCTTCTTACTACCCGGAGGGCTTGGAATCCCTTTTAGGGGGTGTGCACACTTAAGGTAGGAGTTCGGCTTCCACTGGCTTTGATTGGTTTTGAGGTGAACTGAACTTTGATTGAGTTGGTTTTGAGGATTTGAGGTGAACTTCATATATTGATTTGAGGTGAATATTATTTGATTGGATTGGACTTGAGGTGAATTTGAATTCTTGGATTGATTGAGATTGAATTGGATTATATTTGGATTGAATTTGAGCTGGATCGTATTATTAAGTTATTTTTTTGAATTTTTTATAGTATACATATTTTTGAATTGATTTGGTTTAATTATGTTGAATACCCTTTATAAGCATTTATAAGTATTTTGAGATAAATATTTGGTGTTTGATTTACGCTTTGGAATTATTGTAATGATTTTTGGTGGTTTTATGTATGTGTATTTGATATTTTGTTATTATTGTGGTTTGTGAATATTTACTTATATTTGAAGTACTATTATTTTACTAGTGAAGCAGGAGGAGGAGGAGGAGGAGGAGGAGGAGGAGGAGGGAGGAGGAGGAGGAGGAGGAGGAGGAGGAGAAGCAGAAGAAGAAGAAGAAGAGAAGAAGAAGAAGAAGAGAAGAAGAAGAAGAAGAAGAAGAAGAAGAAGAAGAAGAAGAAGAAGAAGAAGAAGAAGAAGAAGAAGAAGAAGAAGAAGAAGAAGAAGAAGAAGAGAAGAAGAAGAAGAAGAAGAAGAAGAAGAAGAAGAAGAAGAAGAAGAAGAAGAAGAAGAAGAAGAAGAAGAAGAAGAAGAAGAAGAAGAAGAAGAAGAAGAAGAAGAAGAAGAAGAAGAAGAAGAGAGAAGAAGAAGAAGAAGAAGAAGAAGAAGAAGAAGAAGAAGAAGAAGAAGAAGAAGAAGAAGAAGAAGAAGAAGAAGAAGAAGAAGAGAAAGAAGAAGAAGAAGAAGAAGAAGAAGAAGAAGAAGAAGAAGAAGAAGAAGAAGAAGAAGAAGAAGAAGAAGAAGAAGAAGAAGAAGAAGAAGAAGAAGAAGAAGAAGAAGAAGAACGGTGATGGGGAAACTGAGCTGGTCTGCATGTGAGAAACCAGTGAACATTCTTATTGATAGTGGTGTTACCCACAACTTCATATCCCATAAATTGGTGGATAAGTATAAAATTCCTTACCATCAAATTAGAGGATATAAGGTCCAGATTGGGGAATACGGAGTTCATTCCCAATAGTGGCAGATGTATGGGGTTGAAATTAGAAGTACAACGGAATGTATTACAACAAATATTCTACATTCTGGAGTTAGGAGGGACAGATTTGGTGCAGGTATGGAGTGGTTAACTCAATTGGGAGATACGGCAGTCAACTTCAAAACCAGACCCTCATATGGAAGCAGGAGAGTCAGAGTTGCTCCATTGAAGGGGATACAACCCTAAATAATATGGAAGTTTCTCTCAAAAACCATGACACAGATTCTGCAACAAACTGGAGATGGGTATTTGTTGTACTGTGAAGGAAAAGAGCAGGTACAAGACCTGGAACAGGAGAATAATACAGAATGGGAGAATAATACGTACTTTATCGTTACAAGTAAAAAAAAATCACTTCCATTCCCATTTTTATACTATTTCACACTACATATTTTGGTATGACACCATTTTGATGTCAATGCCGGGGAATGATATAGGGTTAATAAATGATTATTAATTAAATTAGTGTTTAGACTACGCATTTGGAGACTTGGTTTTTACTTCCTGTTACTATATCGAAACTTGAATTCCGAACAAAAGATAGGCTAACATTAATGATAAAAAACTAAACATGGTTGGATATAACCATATGATAAACGACGGGTTAATATGTATAGTTAGTTTGGACAATCTGATTATCCAAACTAGTCAGAACTAAAACAAGTCTTCTTCATAAACAGGATCATATCTTTGAATTTCCATAAATAGAACTAACCACCCCAATTCTACCAATAAATAAATAATTATTTAATCTAATTAATTGCCCATAGTTCCCTTACATAATAAAATCAGTCCGTTAGTGGCGGGACCAGTCCGTGGTAGCGGCAGTAGCATACACCGATAGCGGTGGCGGCAGAAATATTCTAAAAGGCCGTCAGAGCAGTTATGGAAATTTTATTCCGCTGAATTGGGCCGTTGGGGCAACAACTCTAACCCTGTAAGGGTATTTTTATCCAATCACAAAATACAAACCCTATTTAAGAATGTTTAAATTATTGGTCTTATTTTGGAAAATGGATGAGTTTTAAGGGGTGTTTGTTATTGCTTAAAATAAGCACTTCTTAGTGTTTAACTTAAAATAAGTTGAAAAAAAGTGTTTGTTAATATAATGTCTACTTCTACTTTATAAAAGCACTTTAAAGCTAAAATCCGCAAGCTGATAGAGAGGTCCTTTAAACCGCTTTTCATTTTTTCTATTACACAAAAAACATTGATTTTATCAAACACTACCTACTTTTACTTTTTCAAAAACACTTTTTTCAAACACACTGAACTTTTACTATTAAACACTTCTTTCAAAATCACTTTTTAAAAATAAAAGCAATCACAAACACTACCTTAATCCTATTAAGGTAAATATCCTTTGAAAAAGACTACACGCACATGTGCAAAACCTCTGTAAAGTGTTTATCAAAGTTTTTTGTTCGATCCCTCACACGTTGTCGTTTTTCCTGCTTTATGATTGTCAAAATAGGATTTGGTAAACTTCCTCTTAAATAAATATGAACTCCAACATTAATTGTGATGGGATTTTCTTTGACTTTTTTGAAAAACCAATTCCATCAATATTCCCACACCGAAAGCATCAAACAACTTGCTAGATTATATAGCTAATTTCAATATAAAATTATCAAAACGTATTGGTTTACAAGTTGTGTCAAATTTGTATGATAAGGTGAGCAAGCTCATGAAGGCAGAATGTTTTCATTGTCTAATAATCTTTAGACAGTGTAAGTGTTCTGCCTTCATGAGCTTGCTCAGCTCATCCATTCAAATTTATTTAATTTTGTAATTAAAGACATCATTTCATCTTTCACTAGTTTTCATGCGCTGCATGAAGTAATAGTATCATTCACTGTTATGTTTTTCGTGAGATAAATTGGTAAGAAGAACCAAAGAGATTGGAAGAAGAATATCTAGAGTTCCTTCATCTGTAGTAATGTGTAACTTAGTAAGTTTAGGCTGAATCATTGTAATTAAGTCAATTTCCTTAATCTGTTAAATTATTGTACTTTATTTTGTTTACTGAATCATTGTGCTTTTATTTTGTTTACTGTAGTTATGTGTAACTTAGTAAGTTTAGGCTTGGGCAAGTTTTATTTTTTATTGTTGATATTCATGTCATTATAATCGGTTAAAAACTACTCCGTATTACTTGGTTAAATTTAGGAGTGTTGTGTCCAATATTTTAATATGCTAAATACATTATCTTGAGAAATGAATATTATCACGGGAGTGAAATTTCGTTAAAAAAATCTCTTTAGTAATTCACCCACTAAATTGCTACACGGGTGTTAAGGAATTTAAATAACCTGTTTTTGCTCTTTTTACGGTCATAATAAAATTATTGTGGGGGTGGAAGTAATTTAAGACAATGTAATTAACTAAATCATGGAGCGAGTAGAAGATTAGCATTTGTAAATATTTCACAAACCTAAAAGTAACCAAGTTAATTAGTTAAATCTTTATTATTATGAACATAAAAATAAATCTTTATTATTATTAGCCTAAGCTTAATTTTTCATAAATCGTGCATTTTTAAATTATCAAGGCATTGTGATTTAAAATAT